>JANAVB010042620.1:9147668-9364612 GCA_029216955.1 Iris pallida | reverse complement strand
ACATGGTCAGTACACGGTTAGTGTCATTGGATTCTAGCATAATTCATTTTATTTTACCGTATTTCGTGATTAGTGTCGTGACTAATCCAGTATAGTAGTCGGGGGAGAAGTACGTACTAAGTTGATATGTGATCAACTCGTAGACCATGTTTATTTCATGCAATATAGACAGCATAGACGTGTTTTATTTCATGCAATGTAGGCAATGTAGACCGTGTTTTATTTTATGCAATGTAGACAGTGAGGATGCAAATCCTATGTAGACCATGCGGTGTAGTGGACCAGCCTGATCACATATTGAAAGGTGTACTTTAAATCACGTAGATGGTTTTGTTTCCTTGTTCCATGTTTTACTTGTCCCTATAGTCTCACAATATTTTTCGTGCCATATTTTATAGTTATTTCTTTCATCATATATGTCATTCTCATTCACTATTTATAGTCGTTAGCATATATTGAAACTGCATGCTTGGATTGTACTCGATCCTTTCCTGACTAGAAACCAATATTTTTAAGATATTCGCCTGCTACATTGTGCTTGGACCATTGGGGAGACGTGGGTGTATGCTGAGGTCAACCATAGAAGACTAGTTAGATGTGTTGGCAATTTTCAATATTTGTAAGAGTACATTTTTCTTCAAATATAAAACTTGTGAATATTGTAAGTTTAATTTAGTAATTATGAATGAGCAGAAAGTTATTACTTTATGTGATTTTGAGCATCATGGCCTTGACAGCGTTCTACCGTCGATACTGCGGCATAGGCTAGCTTGGACACGCACTCGTATCCCGAAAGCGGGTGCAGGTTGTGACACGGATGGAGCGGTAGTTGGCATAACCTAATGGTGCTGCCAAATGGCACGGCCCAATGGCACGCCAGTTGGCGCGACCTGATGGTGCTGCCAGTTGGCACAGTGCGTGTAGAGCACACTGTGTGCATTTGTGCTCGAGTGTGCGTGCTGTGTGCGGTTGGTGCAAACAGCGCGCGATGTGCGCCAATTTGCGCAATCATGTCTGTCCATGATCTGAACAGTTACGAAACGGTTCCTTCTTTCTCGGGCACGTCCCGAATGTTTCGTATACTGGGCGGTTACTGGATAGACATTATAAAAGATCCTCTCCTCTCTCTCTCTCTATCTTTCACTTAGATGTTGTTCAGAATAATTTTCTTACGAAATTTCAGAGTTCAGAGCAGAGAAGAGAGTAACAGAGAGTCTGCGCCATACGAGGAGTCAGAAGAGCAGAGTGTTCCAAAAGTTCATTTTTCGAACTTGCTGGTTCCTGAAAGCAATTCGTGTGGGGCGAATATAGCTTTGAGCACCGGTGATCAGTCACCCCAGCTGGCTTTCTTCTTCGTTTGTTCATTTCTTCTTCTGTTCGTCTACTTGTATCTCGTTGTGAACGAGATCATTTTCTGATCTAATCAGATAGTGTTTGTGGACTTTCATCGCTGCTCCTACAAATATCATTTGTGCCTTCTTCGAAGTGACACATTTGATTTTAACTTTCTGAATCCTATGGGATCTCAGTAGTGCACCTTTCTCGAAGTGTTGCCTAAATCAATTTTCCATCGAAAAATTATGCCCCGGGACTAACAATTTAAAGCTATATTTACAAGATGGAAAAATCTCGTGCTGCTCTCATCAATTCCAACTTTAACATCAGAAAACTTCGATGGACAATACTACCAAATTTGGAAGAGGAAGGTTAGCCTTAATCTTCAACTTGCAAAAGTTGACCATGTGCTAACTGAGAAAGAACCAGATGTTCCAGAAACTTGGTCTGCAGCCGCAGTTAGTGCTGCTACTAAAAATTAGACCAAATGGAGAAGGGAGAATAGCCTCTGTAGGCTTATAATCTTAAATGCTATGGAGGACTCCATGGCGGAATCATATTCTAAGAAGACCATTGCCAGAGAGATATGGGAGTCTTTGGAAAAATTGTATGAAGATAAAAAGAACATGAGCAAGATATTTATCGTCGAGCAATATCATAAATAGCTCTTTGAAGACGAGAGGACGATGTTGCCACGGGTGTAGGAATTTCTAAAGCTGTGACAAAATTGGAAGATGAGGGGATGCCCCTCAACGACAAGTTTGTTGTTGGTGGGATCGTCTCCAAGCTCCCCGCTGGTTGGAGCAAATTCTATGCAAATATACATAAGAAGAAACTGGGGATCAGTCTAGAAGATCTTCTGCAAGAAATCTATGTTGAGGACTAGATGATGGCTCAACTGAAAATGGATGCTTTATCCAAATAGATGGCTAACGCCAATTTGGTCCACACAAAAAAATCCAAGGGAAAGCAGACGGCTTCCCACCACAAGAAGAATGACCTCAATAATCTGAAAGTGAAAGGGACTTCTTTCAAGCAACAAAAGCCAAAGTCCCATCTGGCTTGCTTCAAATGTGGCAAGAAGGGCCACTTCAGGAGTGAATACAAATCCAAGCCCAAGCAATCAGAGCAAGGTGAGCATAGTAAGGTTTCCATGATTACTGACGTAATTGCTATGATTGCTCAGGTCACTGATGTGAGGGCTGATTTTGATTGGTGGGTAGACACTGGTTTGTAATGCCCCAGTCCTAAAATACGTATAGGACCAGGATACGGTACATGCCAACAACACTTCACCAATGGACCAAATCCCATAATAAGCCCATTAGCGAAATGCTTAAACTGTAAATCATGATAATCCAGAATAATAACATAGTCACAGGTCACAACTAATCTCATTCACACAGAAAATAAGACACCAGTTATCAAGTCTAATAAAATAATACTAATAAAAAGATCTGTCCAATATGAGATAGAAATAATAACTGTGCGGGTAAGACATCTTGAAACCACAGTCAAAGAAAATAAAGTAATCAACTACATGTTCACTGAAATAAAAGAAAAATGGAATAACATGTCTAAAATAAAGAGACGTGAAATAAAATAACTAAGTCCAAGCTACGCTAAACATCAATGACGTCATCATCTACAGTGGTGCCGTGCTCTAGTGCTGGCACATAAACCTGCTCGTCTGCACCTGGATCAACCTCGACTAACCTGGGGAGATCACCAGGTCCTCAATGGGACATAACAAGACACATAATATACATGCCAAGTATCTCAAAATATAGCATCTAAGTAAACAAGTGATAAAACATGAAATATAAACTAGGGCATAAACTATACAACAGTCAACTCGAATGAAAACAACTAACTATACATGAACTGTATAACGACGGACTACAAATACCGTAGCTCACAAGTAAACCATGGTCGAGAAAACTCACACGACCTTAGAGGTCACAGGACGATCAAATAATCCGACCTTGGAGGTCACAGGATTACAGCAAATAACCCGGCCTTAGAGGCCACAGGGTCACAAATAACGATATAGGAAAAGAAAAATAGTCCATGTGTCTATAGTTATTCTCGCGCATCTAACACTCACGTGGGTACAATAATCCGGTATATCCAAATCAAATACAGCGTATATGATAAATGTCTCAAATAAAAAGGAACAGAAATAACTGCTAAGCTATAATCATGTGAATCTATAAAAACAATGATGAATCATAAAATAAACAACAATTTAAACATGTTATATAAATTGAAAAACTTGGCAAGGTGTACTTGCATGATCCCATGGTGTGAAGATGAAGGGTCGCTCCCGTGTCCACGCCTCCGAAATCCAACGCTCCTTAAATAATTATTTAACTAGTTTAAATAATAAATCATAAAACTTATAATATGACTTAATTAGCTAAATTGATATTTTAAACCACATTAACTATATTCAAATCTCTTATGAAACTATTTAGATTCATACACCACACATACATGTTCCACGAGACATCGGAACACAGTTTTAGGGTTTTCGACTTCCAATTTGTCCGTTATGCTCCTACTTCAATAGCACACATAAAAATTATCTAAAAAAAAATCTATAAAAGTAATATTTAAATTATTTTCTACAGAATTTACTCTGAAATTCCATATTTAAAAATTCTAAAGCAATATATGGCTAGTTGACTTCTATGTCAACTAGTCTACCCGAAACTTGCCCAGAACATCGTCAATTACTCAATATGACTTAAATATACTAAATAATAATTTAAAAAAGAATGAATAACAATTATTACACACAAGTTACTCATGAACACACGGGTTAATTTATTATACAATTTTGGATATTTTAGGTCAGCAGATTACCCAAAAAAGTTAGTTTCGACCCTTATTTTTCTCGACCATATTTGAGTTGATAAAATCATGGAAAAATACTTAAAAACTATATTTTCTATATATTAACCTACATAAAATTCAGTTTTGAAAATTTCCATCAATATCTTATAGATCCTTCACAACGGGACTAAAATCAATCATACCGTAACATAAATTTCACCACCATTAAACATGCAACTTTTAAAGATGAAAATACAAAACAAAAGAAATAAAAATCTAATTTTTAATGATTTAGTCTCAGGTTTCCTACAGAATTTATAACATGGATTTGAGATGGAAAAAGTTAAGAGCTTTTACCGAAATCCTTCACAAGATGAGTTATTGGTGCTCCTCCTTGTCCAAGAACCCAACTTTCTTTGCTTTGCTTGCTTGCTATCCTCTTCTTGATGGGTTGAAGAAGATGACAATGGTGGTTTGATAGGTTTGATGGTGAAGGTAGAGTCTTCTTGAAGGTTTAATGGTGTTTGGGTGAAGAAATGGTGTAAATGAGAGACTTTGAGTAGGAGGAGATGATTGGTAGGTGTTGTAGAGGGAGAGGATGATGAAGGAGAGGGAGAGGTTGCTATGTTCGAAATTAATAGGGAAGGGGCTGCTCTTTGGTGATAAATGAGAGTTTTTGGTGTTAGGGTTAGGGTTTTGATGAGGATTGATATATATATATATATATATATATATATATATATATATATATATATATATATATATATATATATATATATATATATATATATATATATATATATATATATATATATATATATGGGTGTATGGGTTGGGTTTACATATGTAGGAGGGTGTTTCCATGCATGGCATTGCCGGCAAATATAGGGGCTGATTTTTTTGGACGAAAATTGCATGGGGCTATTCTTGGTTGGCCTTGGTTAGGTGGTTAGGTTAGTTAGTGGGTTGGTTGGGTAGTTAATTAGTTAGGCTAAAGACTTAAATAGATATATCCTTATATAGAACCTTCTATCCTTTGAGCCAAAATAATTCCAAAAATTTGAATATATATATATATATATATATATATATATATATATATATATATATATATATATATAAATGTATTTTAATGCCCAAAAAATAAATAAATAAATAAATAAATAAATAAATAAATAAATAAATATATATATATATATATATATATATATATATATATATATATATATATATATATATATATATTTTAATGCCCAACATGCCTACATAGGTTTGGATTTACCTTGGAAGAAGTTCGGAAAGGTTTGGTGCAACCGGGTCTCCTAAAAAGTCACAAAGGCTTATATAAACTAATTAATTAAATAAAAATATGACTTGAGCCACAATTTGAATTGTTAACATGCAAGAGACTAAAATATGACTATGACATCCTTAACATGGCTAGTATACTAGTCAAAGCACCTGACTACACTAGGCATGCCATACTTTCTAGTCAACTTGCATATTCAAACTCAATCATGACTATAGCCCTTTTTAAAATAATATAAATAGGATAGAAATTAATTAGAAATAAATAAAAATCCAAAATAACATATTTAACTAAATTAAATATTCTTTTAATTTTGAGGGATTTTATACTGGTGTCACCTGCCATGTCTACTCAAGCAAGGAATGGTTCACCATATACACACCAACTTCTGAAGTTGTTATAGTGGCGAACCAGGCACAAGCTGAAGTGCAAGGGATCGGGACGGTGGCATTGAAGCTAACTTCGGGAAAGTCTCTATCGTTTCAAGGTGTGAAGCATGTACATGCTATCGCAAGGAACCTGATCTCTGGAGGTCTACTCTGTAACACAGGCCTAAGGATGGACATCAATGCTGGCCAGATGGTGATGTCCATAAAAGAAACATACTTCGAAAAAACGTTTTATACCGAAGGAACATTTAAACTTCAGCTTGTAAATCAGTCTAATATAATTATTGCAATCGCTCATTCTGATTATACTATTGAGTTATGGCATAATAGACTAGGACACATTAATTGTAAAAGAATAAATAAAATGTCTAGTCTATGTCTTATCTCCAAATATGAGGGTAAGGTAGAGAAATGTGAAGTGTGTGCTCAGACAAAGATCACAAGGAAACCCTTTCCTTGGGTTAATAGGAGCACCGATCTTCCGAAGTTGGTACACTCTGATATCTGTGAGTTCAAACAATTCTCTACAAAAGTTGGGATGAAGTATTTCATAACCTTCATCAATGACTTTTCAAAATACGCGTTTGTCTACTTGCTGAAGTCTAAAGATGAAGCGTTCGAAAACTTTAAAGAGTTTAGGGCCGAGGCTAAACGGCAAACTGGACAACAACTCAAGAGAATAAGAAGTGATTGAGGCGGAGAGTATCGGTCTCATGAATTTGCATCATTCTGCAAAGAACATGGAATCATCAACGAGACTACTGCTCCGTATTCTTCTCAATCTAACGGAGTAGCAGAAAGAAAGAATAGAACGTTGACAGAAATGATAAACTCAATATTGTTGACTGCGGGTCTTCCAAACAGATACTGGGGAGAAGCTGCATTGACGACTACTTTTATTCTGAATAGAATGTCGCATGCAACTTCGGACGTCACTCGTCATGAACTCTGGTTCAAAGTCAGACCTAAATTGAATATTATTCGAGTGTGGGGGTGTCTAGCATATGTAAAGCTTCCAGATCTGAAGATTCAGAAGCTCGGGACAAGGACTACAAAGGCGATCTTCTTGGTTTATGCCGAGAAGAGTGATGCTCGAAGATTTCTTGATATAGAATCAAATTATATCATTGAATCTTACGACGCAAAATATTTTAAAAATAAATTTGCAAGGCACAAGAACATTGTTCTTACGAATATTCCAGAGAATAATGAGAGTGCACAGGAAATTAAAGTTTCCAATGAGAACGTAGTCCAGAAAGAAGTTGTTGTTGAAACAACTGTTGAACCAGAACTCGCTGAGCCGTCAACTAAGCGAGTGAGGAGACCGAAGGACTTCAGAAATGACTTTGTCATCTATCATGTGGAAGCAGATCCGTTTACCTATAATGAGGCGATGAAGACTAGAGACACTGTTTTCTGGAAAGAGGCGATAGACAATAAAATTGATTCAATCACCTCTAATAACACTTGGGTGTTGGTTGATCTTCTTGAAGGAGCGAAACCCATCGGATGCAAATGGATCTTCAATAAGAAGATGAATGCAGATGAAACTATTGATAAGTTCAAGGCTAGGCTAGTAGCCAAGGGTTTTCTCAGAAGCAAGGGATTGACTATTTTGATACGTATCCTCCAGTAGTCCGGATGACCACAATCAGAATGTTAATTGCTCTAGCAGTAATACATAAGTTGGTGATACATCAGATGGATGTAAAAATAGCTTTCTTGAATGGCGAGCTGACCGAAGAGATTTATATGCAACAGCCAGAGGGATTTGTCGTCAAGGGTCTTAAAGGCAAAGTCTGCAAGTTGGTAAAATCCTTGTACGGTCTTAAACATGCTCCCAAAATATGGCATGATAAGTTTGACAATCATAAGGTTAAATGGCTACAGGATCAACGAGACGGACAAGTGTGTTTATACGAAGTTTGCTGATGGAAGAGGTGTAATCGTTTGTCTGTATGTGGACGACATGCTGATCCTAGGTACGGATATGGGTTGTGTCACGGAGACAAAGAAGTTCATCTCGACCAAGTTCAGTATGAAGGACTTGGGGGAAGCTGATGTGATCTTAGGCATCAAGATCATCCGAACAGACACTGGACTATCGCTGTCACAGTCTCATTATATTGAGAAGATGATCACACACTACGGGTATCAGGATCTTCCAGTGATCAATACGCCTTACAGGTGTGATATGAAGCTGAAGCCTAATTCGAAAAAAAGCGTCAGGCAGCTGGAGTACACAAGCGTCATCGAGAGTTTGATTTATGCTACTACTACCACTAGGCCTAACATAGCTTTTGCTGTGGGAATGCTGTCACACCCCAGTACCGAAATACAGGGACGGACGTAGGACAACTACACCGTATAAGGTACAAATACGTTATACGGGGATTACAGCTGTCAATCTTTTTGAGTATCCTAGCATGCAATCAATCTATGGCCTAAATTCGATCTCATATCCACAGACAATAATAATAAAATAACAAAAAGAGAGATAATCATATAAAAAGCAGGAAATACTCATGATAATCAAAGGTCTACAGTGCAAGATAATAATATAGACAATAATACCTTCCCACACTTCCTCGTATGGTCTGGAACTGAAGCACATCCTCCAAGTCAAGTCTGGAAGATCCACAAGGTCGGTCACTGGCAATCTGGGAACAATCCAGGGTTGGTCAGGCCAACCGCAGCAAGTACCAGAAAGGAAGGCTCAAGGACGGACGAAAAAAAGCCAGCAGGATAAAATATAACACAGGAATAACATATATAAACAGTAAATGAGAGTAATAATCATGCGGTACCAATGCACGATAACAATCCACAACTAATGCAGCTAAAAAACCAACAATCATCATAGTCACCCAAACATCCAATAATACCTGCATCGCCAACTGAAAATCGATATCAGTCAGCTTTGCAAGCAACAAGCCAAACAATTTAGAAGAAATAAGCAGCCACTCAAATATCTACGGCTTTCTATGTGGAGGTTGGGTTACCCCAACAATGTAGAATATAGGAATCTTTAGATCGTGCCGATCTAGCAGGCTAGCAGGGCCAAATATAACAAGACAAGATAAGCACCGATCCCTCGTAAGGTCACCGTACAAGCAAGACAAGCATATAATACATAGTACATAAAGTAGCCGGATACTGCAATCTTCTAATGCGGACGGTAACAATATCCGTAGCGGCCAGCCTGCACTCCATGACTAATGTCTAGGAAGTGGCTAGTACTGCACGACCTCGAGATTACGTTCCCTTCCAATGCTTCTACCAGTGTAAGTTCCCTAGATTATCTCTACAGTTATTCGGAATCACATGCCATGGTCACATCATCATCCTTCTAGATGTTGTACCTTAGTACAGGAATGCTAAGTAAGAATCAACCTCGGCACCTAGAGTCCTAGTTGTGATTCATTCTTAGTGTAATACAACAAGCAATCAATCAATCCTGACCACTCTAAGAATACAGGCCAACTACCAGGGTACCATTGCAGATAATCATATCAGATAGCTAGAATAATAGGATTGCACCATAGTGCAATATAATAAGGAAAATATCACCTCGGTACAATAACAGGGCCAGTACCTCAAAGGGTAAGCTGGAATTATAGCACGGATACATGTAGTCATATCAGGAACATAAACAAATCAATCAGTCACATGAAGTCATCTGCCTACATCGTGGCATAGGTATCAGGTCAGGTACACGATCAGGATCTCTACTATAATAACATCACAAGCACATATGGGAGCATACAACTCTAATCATCAAGTCGATCTATCTACCGGATCAGTCTATCAGTAGTCTCCCATCTACAATAGAGTAAATATCATGTCAGGAAAGGCGATCACCAGATACTAAGCTAATCACTATAATCAATGCTGAGCCCTCTGGCTCACAAGAATTTATCGAATCAGCAATCACGGGTTATCAATAAACAAGCCTCTCAACTACCAAGATATAGCAATCGTGCCAAGTTTCGGGCGCTTGAAAAGTCGGATAAAAATCATATAATGATACCCTCGATATTCTCTTTGTTGCGCAAAACACTCGTACAATCATTAAAATCCAGGAATCTACATAGTCATATCTGATCAAAATAGAACATCATCTAAAAAAAAATGGCAACACTATCCAAGAATCCATGTGAGTCTACCAAATCAATATCTCTGGACCATACTCCATATAATACCCAATCCTCAGATATATCCAAAGATCACAAATCTTGATACATAGGACAATTGATAGCCCTATCAGGCTAAACTAGCTAAACTAGGATAATTCCTAGAAATAATGGTTAGGGGACAAAAGTCTATTAATTTATGGTGCCAAAAAATGGAAAGGATTGTATGAACTGCTCTAGAGCAGATCCATAACCCTTAAACCAAATGAAAACCAGGGTTGCAGACCATCTCCAAGTGGAACCGCGCTCCTTATGCTATCCGACGGACAAGACAGTTCAAGTAGCTAGGCGACTAATCTAGTCATGAGTCTACCTAGCAGGTACTGGAATCAGGTATACTATACTACGGTAAACGTGCATGAGGCTGGTTCAGCAAACCAAAGCAACGGTTCTCCTTAAATCTTCGAACCAAATTCCCTACCGGGAATTTTGAAAACATACGGCAAAGTCTCCTCTGTATTTCTGAACAAAAGCTCCCAACAAATTAGGGCTAAATCCACTCGACGTAACCCGTTGCAGAATCGCAAACTTTGAACGCTAAGTCAGCCTCCAGCAGTACTACAATGTGTACTGGGAACCAAACCATAGTCGAGAACACTAAGTCTCGACCTCCAGCAGCACTACGATACGTGCTGGGTGCCAAGCCAACACATGCAACAAGAACTGCCATGCAGGACGCATCACAAACCCAGAGTCATATCCAATCCACAAGCATGGTCACAGAAACAGTTAGCCAAAGCCGTTACCCGACCGTGAGTCAGACACGGGGCATATGGGGACAATCCATACATATGAGTCGTGCTCATGTCCTTGGAGGTGTGGATGACCCATCCGAGTTCGTTCGATACGGCTTGACCTGGTATCGAACTAAGTTATCCTAAGTTATAATCATGGCAGTTCTACTACTATGCAATACTACTCACAGTTCTACATTTATATTTACAAATTATAGGATGAATTAAATGCAAAAAATCTAGCAGAAGGGCAGGAGCCGTCGATGAGCAAGGGGTACTTGCCTAGAGCCGTCGGTTTGCAAGGGGTACAAGAGCCGTCGGCTCTCGGTTTGCATGTCCGATCGATATGCGTCTCGGTTTGCATGTCCGGTAGATATACGTCTCATATGCGTCTCGGTTTGCAATGGGTACAAGAGTCGTCGGTTTGCAAGTCTTTGTCGACCGAGACGTACACGTAAATTGAGACGCATATGAGATTTCGAAATGATAAAAATATCGAGACAAATAAAAATAGAAATGTGCACGTAAATCGAGACATACACAAAATTTAGGAAATCATGAATATCGAAATGGGACAAGAATCAACGTAACACGCAAATCGAGGCAGGCACGCAAACCGAGACGATACAAAATATGATATGGCACGCAAATCAATATGGT
Organism: Iris pallida; assembly: GCA_029216955.1. Taxonomy (NCBI): domain Eukaryota; kingdom Viridiplantae; phylum Streptophyta; class Magnoliopsida; order Asparagales; family Iridaceae; genus Iris; species Iris pallida. The sequence goes on along the minus strand of JANAVB010042620.1, from coordinate 9,353,154 downwards.
ACATAAATTGGTGCATGTACATAAATCAATGCGGTACGGGGTCCAAGGTGGCAGGCAAATCAATGTAGTGCGGATCACGAGATAGGCACAAAAACTGAGGCATAAAAATCGAGACAACACACAAACCGAGATAGCACGGTACCCGAGACAGTACGGGGCTCGAGGCATCCTGCTACCCAAGGCAGCACGTGGAACAGGGTAGCACAAAAATTGAAGTAGCACAGAAACCAAGACCAGCATGTACACCGAGGTGCACGTCAACCGAGATGGCACACAACCCGAGCAGCACAGGGCCCAAGGCATCCTGCTGCTCGAGGCATGCACTGAGCTCAAAGGCTCACTTCCCAAGGCATATGTAAAATAAGGGGCTCTCTCCCCGAGGGTGTACTACCCGAGGAAGGAAGAGAGGAGGTAGAGGAGCTCAGCCAGGTTGAGCTCCCGGCGACAAAGGAAGCAACCGCGACGGCACGATGCTTAGAGAATAACAGAAAGAGAGACGGGATGAGGCGAGGGAGCTCACTACCGGTGCGGAGGAGAGGCGGGGGATGTCATCGCCGAGGAAGGAGATGGTGGCGGAGGTGACGGCAACGGGGACAGTGGTGGTGGCTGAAGATGACGATGATGGTGGTGCTGGTGGTTATGGCAGAGATGGTGGCGACCACTGTTTGCCATTAAAATTGTTTGATTGAAAACTTTAATACAAACAGAATAGTGTTACAATGTAGGACTTAGATGTAGTCCTAGGAGTACACTTTTGTTTAAGCTGGGTCCTTAGTGCCAATGGAGCGAGTGGTAATGCGTTGACTCCGTTGACGGGCTGACGACGGTTATCGGTTCTCTGAAGGTGTGGATTGCTCTGGGTGCTGGAGCTTGCTGAGAGGAGGAAGACGTTGAATGTCTGTATCTGCCTCTCTGGTGATTCCTCGTATGTTCGTTATGGATTCTGTCTGTGTGTGAAGGAGAAGATCCCTCTATTTATAGTTTTGCAGGCTGGCTGCTCATGCGCGCATGTAGGGTGCGCCGGTGTGTGGGGACGCCACCTAGAAGTTGCTGATGGGGGCGCGTAGATGATGCGCCCTGATTGAGGGGGAGAACTCTTCATACTGCTGTTGTGAGCCGGCACGTAGCAGAGGAGAAGATCTTTCTGTTGCTGAAATCTTGGATGAGTTGAGTCAAAGGACACGTGTCATCGACCCATGGCTCGAAGATCTCGGATTTGGGGGGGCAGTGATCTGGTGAGCTGCGCCTTGGATCTGGGTGCAGGAGGAGGCTGCGGCTCATAACCTTTAGAAGTTACAAACCATTTAGGGCACATGGCTTTTGAGGCGCATGCAGGTGACCTTCCTTCTGTCTTTCGGGATCAGAGATCAGTCTGGGGCGCATGGCTTTTGAGGCGCATGCAAAGCTTCAACTGGAGACTCTTCTTCTGTCTTTAGGGATCAGTGAAGGGTCTGAGGCGCATGGCTTTTGAGGCGCATGCTGGTTTGGACGCATGGCCGTAGAGGCGCATGCGGATGGCCACGTGGCAGTAGCCGTCGGAATAGAGTCATGATGATGCTGACGTTGCCGACGCTTCGTTCTCTGAAAAAGCTGTCAACTGTTCAGACTTTTGAAAGCGTGCTGCCAACTCTGGTGTCAGTTCAGCATTTAATGTTTGTGATGTTCGATGGACAGCTGAGTGGGCACATTGGTTGGTGTTCCACTCGGCATGGAGATGTGAGGGAGGGCGCATCCTCTGTGATGCGCCGGGTACTGTAGGACGCGTCTGTGTGATGCGCCTGATGCTGGAGGGCGCGTCCGTGTGATGCGCTGTTTGGCTGGCGCATCCGACATGTCCTTTAATGACGCGGCTGTCTCGCTCCTCGAGTGCTATAAATAGCCGTTTGGCTGAATTCGAGGCGTCCGGTTCATCCATTTAATGCAAATTTATTGCACAGAATTCGGAGAGTCGTCCACTTGGCGCGTAGGTTTGATTTGCCCGACCTATAAATAGTGGCATGGAGAGAAGGTTTGCTCCTCATTCCCTCACGTACTTCCAACATGAACTTGGATATGTGGGTGCATTCTGTTGACGAAGTGCTCCCGAGGGTAAAGATGAGACGTCGTGTTGTCTTCGATGCACTTGAAGGTGACTGTTACATCCAAAAGACGGAGTCGAGGGCTTCTGAGGCAGGCGGAAGGTGCATGTTGCATCCAAAGATAGGGATGCTCGGGCCTCGTTTCCGTTATTCCAGAAGAGCCGTAGATCGGAATGGCGGTGCTAGGCTCTTTCTTCCTTCAAAGTGGGTGCCGCCCACTTTGATTGTGTTGAAAGCTCCTTGTGCCATGATTTCGATCACGGTCTTCCTTGGTCTTTGGAGGCTCTTTCGAAGCCTCCTCTGGCCACAGCATTTGCGGTTCTCTTCTTTTCCTTGGTTCCAGCCAGAGGGTTAAATGCTTTGTTTGGCGAAGCACTTATCAGGCGAGCCTGGCTGGAAGAGCGGCACATAACTGGGCTCTGCTCGGCCAGGTGAGCCTGGTTGGAAGAGTTGTTCATAACTGAGCTGCTGAAGGGATGCACATAGCTGAGCTGGATGTACATAACTGAGCTGCTGAAGAGATGGTAGGATGCGCCTGGCTGGAGGTGCATGACATCTGCTGCGCCTGGCTGACAGCACATGGTGACTGCTGCGCCTATCGGCAGGCGCATGGTGGTTGCTGCGCCTATCTGGAAGGCGCATGGTGGCTGTTGGCTGTAGATCTAGGATCCTTCCTTTGTAGAAATTCTCTTTTGTACAACCTTTTCTAGACATGTAATAGACTTTTATATATAAATAAAAAGTCCTTCGTCGAATGTCCATGGCTTATTTGATTAGCTGTCTGAGTTCTGGCGCATATAATGCCTGGCGCATGGGCTTTCTGGTTGTGAATTTCCATACTTCTACAAGACCCCCTTCAAAGTTTTCAAAACTTTTGAATAAGTTTTGGAATACTTTGAATAAGAAGCATGGAGGTCAGGGCGCATGATTTTTGGACGCATGCTTGTTCGGGCGCATGCTCCTTTCAGTTGATGATGATGACGCCTTGGTAACCCAAAAGATTAATGATGATCTTTTGGTTGTATTTGTTGTTATCTCCTCACGGAACTCGAAGCGACGGCTGAGATTACACGTCATCGGTTCACGCGTGCGACCAAGCCCTATAAATAGGTAAGGGTTGGAGAGAGAGAGAGTTCATCTGCTCTGTGCCTTTGCTTTCTTTAGAGTTTTTCTTCAAAACCCTAACTTTTTCTTCTCTGAGAGAATGGCTCCCAAGACTCCTCGCGGTGGTGCCGGCAAGGGGAAGGAGAAAGCGAAGGAGCCTGCGAAAGTTGTAACGGCCGATGTTCCTCGACGGCCTGTCGAAGTTCGGTCGGAGGTGGTTGGTAAGTCTCATTTTCCGTACGCCAACGCACATAGACCTTGGGTCTTTAATGATGTGCCGCGGTCTTTGTTTGCCGACGCACATGGGTTTAGACCCTGATGATGCGCCGAGGCTGCTGACGCACATGGGCTTAGACCCGGATGATGCGCCGAGGCTGCTGACGCGCATGGGTTTAAACCCTGAATGCGCCGAAGCTCTTCTTTCTCTTGTTGCTTCTGACATTTTTCTGATCTTTGCTAGTGTCAGTAGCGATCCCGCCTTTGAATGAAGTGTTCTTGGAGGCTGTCTTCAACCAGATGGGAGTAAAGTATGATGAGGAAGTGATAAACCCCGCTCAAGAGGCTCTTGTGCTGGATCAGCCTCCCGAGAGAATGACCCAAATCCGTGAGCAACAGTACGGGTTCCTCAAACGGATGATGGAACGTGGTGTTTTAAAATCTTCCATATCTGATAAATTGACCTTCTTGAAGCCTGAGTTCCTATTCGGAGACCGTCTCACTTCTACTAATGCGACGGTGTTGAAGGTCAAGGAGGACTGGTTCTTTACAGCGAATGGGGTGCATATGACTGTCAAGCAACTTGAACGTCAATGGCCTTTGACATCCTTCTGTCGCCTTGTTTCCCAGAGGAGGATGTCTTGGGATCTTACCCCTTCTCAAGGGGGAGCGGTGACTGGCGTCATCCAAATTGATTCTACCTTCGACCAAAGGGATACTTTGACCGCCACACGGTCTGGGTCTTCTTTCACCTGGCAGACTCTACGCCCCGGGAGCCTCTACAGTGACGTACCCATTGATACATTTGCTTATAGTGCTTTGACCTTTACACATCGTATGCTTTTGATGGAACGCTCATACCCGAAAGGAGATTTTCGGGTAGAGGGTTGGTGCCATTACGTTTTCAAGTGGGATAAACTGACACTCTGGATCTTGTCACGGTTTCGGACCGAGCTTCGAGAGATTGGGTTGACTGCCGCAATCCGTGCTACCCAGGCGGGTGTTGATCTCAACAGGCACATGTTCCTCGCACTACTGGAGATGTTTGATGTCCATACCGGGACCTTTTTTACTCCGGTGGGAGAATTAGGGTTCGCACTTCATGAGATGTACGAGGTGTCAAAACTCCCTTGGGGGTCGAAACCCTATGAAGAGTACTTTTCCACCAATGAGGAACTTCAAGTCCTGGGGGACAGGGCTAAGGAGATGACGGCCGTCTTCAAGGAAGTGGCGAGTCATCATTACTATATACAAAGACGGGATAGGAACGGGACGCAACCTCATGTGACCGCTTGGAGAGATTATGTCTTTAGACAAGACAAGGAGGATCCCTCACAATTTTCTACTCCACCAGCGCTTTCTCGTAGCGAAGTGTTGTCCGAAATGAGCAGGTTAGGGAAGAAAAATCCTCGAGGAAATGAGGACCAGCAGTCAGATGCACGCTCCTACAGCTGCTTCTGGCATCTTGCTTATCGGATGTCACCCAAGGCGGTGTTGGCGTCCTACCTGATGATATGGCTCCGGGATTGCGTGTTCGCGGGCGGATCCGGTGCCGTAGAGAGGGTAACCCGAAACTTAATCCTGCCAACCGTAAAACTGGTCTTCGGCCGGCGTTTGGCTCTTCTCCCCGCAATGGTATGTAACCTACAGTGAGGTTTGAGAGAGTTTGCTGGAAATATGATCATGACAGAGGCTGAAACAATAACTTCCCGCGCGCCGAACTGCCGTTTCACTATTTGATGGGATGGCTGATTTTGTATCATCCCAGTGTGATGAGTCCAGGCTCGGAAGAAGATTATAAGGCTGGAGATGCACTCCTTCGTCGTTTCAATCGGAGGAGCTGGTCACATACCGGTGTCCCTATTTGTAGAAAGGTTTTATCCCGTCTTCAGGGTTGGGAAATTACCAAAGTTGGTCCAATCTACTTGGGCTTTGAGGCCAACGAAGATCTAAGGGATCTGGGCGAAGGTACCACCACTCTGCCTCAATGGGGATTCTGCTGGTTGCAGAGTATCCGGCCGTCTCATCTGGTATACAGGAACAGGAATCAGTGCTACCTGGAACCATACTTGCCAAGCCGCTTTGCGCGGCAATTTGGTTATGCCCAGATGCTGTTGGATAACCCCAGTATTTCTCTGGGGTATATTGGAAGTTTGTTGGATGGTGCACGAGCTTGGCATTACTATAATGCCGGATGTACTGGGGCACATTTTACGTTGCCCGTCCCAGATCCGCGGCCGCCCATTCTTTACTCAGCCGCCAAATTTTACTGTGCTATGGCTGCTGCGCCCTCCGGATATGACAGGGAGACCAGTCTTATTGCAGGCACCCAGTTAGCGATGACCGGGAACGTGCCGGTGAAGGCCCGATCGCATCGTCCGTCAGGGATAGGTCACCGAAGTGCCCCTTCCATCTCTCGAGCAGAACCCTCGGGCGATCGATCAAAGCGATGTGCAGACGAAGGGATTGAATCTCCTGTACCGAAGAAGCAGAAGAAGGCGTCGTCACCGACGGCGTCATCGGATTCAACGTCCGCAGAGGTAAAGGCGTCCTACATAATCTGATTTTGGTTCCACTATTTACGAGGCTTCATCTTCTCTTGTAGGAACCGTTAAAAAGAAAACCTCGCACCCCAAAGTCAGGTGAAAGCAGGCGAGAAGGGACGGCGGGCTCGTCTGAAGTGCGTATCCCGCCGACCATGATGTCTCCCATGGAGGAAGATCCGGAGGATGCTGTTGACGTGGAGATTCCGGTATCCCCGGATTATGTTAGGAGGGAAACTGGGACAAGCACGCTGTTTCCTGGTGGTGAAGAAGAATGGAGTTCGTCGTCTTCCGATGACGTTGCTCCAGAGCTGCAAGAGCCTGTTGCGGAGGCAACAGAAGTAGTTGAGACAGAGGAGAGGGTTGAATCCCCTCTTTATCATGATGAGGGGAGGTCGGCCGCATCATTGCCGAGTCCTACCCCGGCTTCAACCGTGGAAGTTGAGGCAGCTACCACTCAGGAGGTAGCGACAGATTCTGTCCCTGTTGAGGGACTCGATGATGAGACCCGTCTGCCAGTCAAGACCGCTGCGACGGGTCAAGAGACAAGTGATAATCTCCCTATTCTGCCAAGGGAGGTACCAACTGTTGATAGGATGTTGGGGGTAGAAGAGGTGGCCGTTGACATCGGTGGTTCCTCCGGGCTTGAGAAGGGTAAGGGTGTAGAACCCTGTGTCGCTCCTTCTACTTGGGGGACCATCTCGACGCCTGTGCCGGCTCCTTCTGTTGCTTCGGCTCCTCGGGCTAGAAGTCCAGCCCCCGTTGATGAAGAGCCCATTGATGCCGAGGTTCAAGCCTCGCTGATTGAGGTTGGCGGATCTTCTTCCGGTCCGCAAACTGTAGTAGCTCCTCCAACTCCCGCGATGACGTCGCAGGTCCTGGCGGATGCAGACGAGTATATGAAATTCCTCGTCGAGGGGGTGTACAAAATGTTGCAGAAGGGTGTATTTGCTGTGATGGATGCCAATGGGAGTTTTGCGACGGCAAAAGCTCTGGCAATGCCCTGCATCGAGCTGATTCATATTCACCAAGGCCACGACCATATGGCCGAAATTCTGGAGGCTTCGGTGATTGAGCTGGATGAGCGGCTCGCGGAACTTCAACGCATCCAGCGAAACGACCTCTCTGTCCTGATAGATGCGGAGAAGGGGAAGCTGATCGCCGAGATCGAGTCTTCATACCAGGCCACCGTGGGCGTTTGGGAGCGCGAGGTGGCTGAGACTGAGGCTGCGGTAGAGCAGTTGTCTCAGTCCATGAAGACGACGGTGGAAACTCGAGCTGCATTGGAAGCTAATATCGAGGATATCGACACCCAGATGCGCCGCCTTGAAGACCAACGGGCCCGACTCCAGTTAGAGGTCGAGCGTGTCCGGGCTGAACATGCAGCATTTAAGAAGGATGAGGCGACTTTTACTCAGCGGACTCTTGCCTTGGCGCAGCAACGACAACAGCTGGATGAGAAGCATGCAAGTGATACTTTCGCTGGGGCCGTTGAATTGATGCGCAAAGAAGCAGAGCGACGAGTCCTGGCGACGGTGGAGGCCCGCGCAGTCGACTTAAAGCTTCGAGTCAAGGAGCTCTCAGCCCATCCTGGGGAGATTCAGGGACCATAGCTTTTTTCCTTTTTCTTTTGTGTTCTTTTGCAACCCTTACTGGGGGATGATGTAGTTTCTTGTACTCCTTTTTTCAGAAGAATAAAGAAGTCTACAACTTTTTTTGTGGTGTGTTCATCTTTTGTTGTCATGAACTTGATGATTTGTGTGGACCTATTATCTTTTGCGCACCTTGGTTTTCAGGTACAGATAATAAGTTTGAAGGAACCATTATGTTTGCTCAGAGGTAATGTGAACATGGCAATCATTGGGATCGAAATGATAGAATCTCCCTACTCAGAGGTATTATGGACGTGGTAGGAATGATCTTGGGGGATACGCTGAACAACTCAGAGGTTATATGGACGTGGAAGTTCTGCGATAAATGTACAATAACGCATGTGTTGTTTGTACAAGATGTTTACTCAGAGGTAATGTGGACGTGGTAAACATGAAGGGTAGCGTAGGCTTACGAAGCGTAAGACTCTGCTTTGTAGGGTGTAGAGAGACAACTCAGAGGTAATATGGACGTGGTTATCTTTCTACTGGAAGATGCCACAGAACAGCTGGGTTTCGGAGGCGTATGAGTTTGTGGAAAGAGGTTGTTTGAGGAAGTACATGTCTGGAGGATGTCAAGAATAGTACTTCTTTAGGAACTTGCCGTTGATGGGCATCATAAACAAGTCCCCATTGGGTTTGGCGAGGCGGTAAGCACCGTTTGAGTATACCGTCTCTATGATGAAAGGTCCTTCCCACTTGGGCTCGAACTTTCCTGGTGTCTTGTGGGTCAACACCATTGGTCTTCTGACTGCTAAAACCAGGTCGCCAACTTGGAAAGTCCTTTTTTTGACCTTTTTGTTGAAAGCCTGTGATATACGGGCTTGGTAGAGCTCGATGCGTTGTTGAGCTAAGAGACGCTTTTCGTCAAGTGCCTCCAGTTCCTGCAGACGACGACGTTGATTGTCCTCTTCTGTGAGTTCGTTTGTGATTGCTACGCGGAGCGAAGGTATCTGTATCTCGAGAGGCAGTACTGCTTCGCTCCCGTAGACCAGGGAGAATGGAGTGTTGCCTGTTGGGGTCCGTATCGTTGTGCGGTAGGCCCAAAGGCATTCGCCAAGCTTTTCGTCCCAGTCGCGTTTGTTGGATGACACGACCTTTTTGAGCAGCCTAACGATAGTTTTGTTGAATACCTCAGCCAATCCGTTTGCTGCCGGATTGTAGGCGGTTGAGGCCACGTTTTGAATGCGATTCTTGTCACAGAACCTGCTGAAAATGTGGCTGATAAACTGAGGACCATTGTCATGGATGATCCGTCGGGGTACTCCGAAACGGTAAATGACATGGTGTTTGATAAAGCTGACCACCCTGGAGCTTTTTACTTCTGTTAGTGGAACTGCTTCCGCCCATTTGGAGAAGTAGTCGGTGATGGCCAGGATGAAACGGTGTCCTCTTGATGAAGGAGGGATGATTGGCCCTACAATATCCATGCCCCAGGCTTCGAAGGGCCAGGAGGCGACTGTAGGATGTAGCGGCTCCGGTGGTGTATGTATGAAGTCTGCATGAAGTTGGCACGCGTGGCACTTCTTGGCATATTCGACAGCATCGGCAACCATGGTTGGCCAGTAGTAGCCCATACGTCGCAATCGATCTTGCAACTTAGGACCGGGTTGATGAGCTCCACAAGTTCCGTCATGAGCTTCTTGAAGAGCTTTGGCTGCTTCTTCGTTGGACAGGCATCGAAGGAGGAGCCCATCGAAGGAGCGTCGGTACAGCGTTTTGGTAGCCGTATCATAGTAAAATCGAAGAGAGCGTCTCCTGACTGAGACGGCTTCCTTCGGGTCCTCTGGAAGGATTCCGTAGACAGCGAAGTCGATGAACGGGAACCTCCAGTCTCGGACATTAACACCAGTGTTTGTCGGCATGGCGTGAGCCACCCGCAAGCATAGGTTATTTCTGGGACAAATCAGATCTCGTCCTGTTACCGTGATATAGTGTTGAGTCCCAAAGGGCGCTGCTAATGAGGCTGCGAGGCCGGCCAGAGCATCGGCCTCCAAGTTTTGTAAACGGGGGACATGTTCAATGAAGAACCCGGTGAAGGTTGAAATGATATTCAATGCGACTTCATGATAAGGGATTAAATCTTCATGGCGAACTTCGTATTGTCCCCGAACCTGGTTTACGACGAGTTTTGAGTCACCGTAAGCTTCCAGATGGTCGACCCCCAGCTGTTGTGCGAGCTGGAGTCCCATGACGAGTGTGTTGTACTCGGCAACGTTGTTGGAGCACGGCTTCGAAAGAGAGTACGCACGCTGGATGACCAGCTGATCGGGGGAGACTAAGACTACCCCCACTCCTGCGATGATTTGGCCTTTGGGGCCTGTTCTCGAAGCGCCGTCGAAGAACATCCGCCAAACGGAGCTTCCTTCGGTGACGTTGGATTCTTGGACCTCATCCGGGATATCTTCATAGAGTTTTGAGGATTCTGGGATGGGGTGCGCAGCTAAAAAGTCAGCCAGAGCTTGACCCTTAACAGCTTTTTGCGGCACAAACACCAGGTTGTACGGTGTTAGCAAGATCGCCCATGTAGCCAGCCGGGAGTTCAATGATCCTGGCTTCGACATGAGGACTCTGAGCGGATTGACTCAGGAAATGACATAAATTGTCTGACCCGAGACATAATGACGAGTCTTCTGGATGGCAAACACCAAAGCCAAGCACTCCTTTTCGACGGGGTTGTACCGGTGTTCGGCCCCGATGAGTGTTCGACTGAGGTAGTAGATTGCTTGCTCGTAGCCTGTATCGCTGTTTTGAGCCAGCAGAGCGCCAAGAGAATGATCCATGGCACGGACGTAGAGGAGAAATGGTTTGCCGGTGACTGGCGCTACCAGGACTGGTGGGCTCGTCAAGTAGGCTTTGATGTCGTCGAAAGCCTTTTGGCACTCTTCTGTCCAGACATAAGAGACTCCCTTCTTCATGAGCTGAGTGAAGGGTTGACATTTACCGAAAAGGTTTGCTATGAACCTCCGGATATATGCCAGACGTCCCTGTAGGCCTCGAAGTTCTCGAAGGTTCTTCGGAGGGTCCATGTTGAGGATGGCTTTGGTCTTCTCAGGATCAACATGAATGCCTTTCGCTGTGATGACAAAGCCCAAGAATTTGCCGCTAGAAACCCCCAGAAAAGATTTAGTGGGGTTCATTTTGAGTTGATGTGCCCGCATGAGATCGAAGACCGTCTTCAGGTCCTGTAGGTGATCTCCTTTGAGGCGGCTCTTGACTGCGATGTCGTCAACATAGCATTCGACCGTCTTGCGAAGATGTTGACGGAAGATGGTGCTCATAGCTCGCTGGTATGTCGCACCGGCGTTCTTCAAGCCGAAGGGCATTACTGTGTAGCAGAAAACACCCTTTGGAGTCCTGAATGACGTGTGTTTTGCGTCATCGGGGAACATCTTGATTTGATTGTAGCCTGAATACCCGTCCATGAAGGACATGCGCTCAAAGCCACATGTGTTGTCGATCATCACATCAGTGATTGGAAGCGGGAATTCGTCCTTCGGGCAAGCAGAGTTGAGATCCCTGAAGTCGATACAGACTCGTATCTTCCCGTTCTTCTTGGTGACAGGAACGACGTTGGCTACCCAATCCGGGTGTTGTTCCTCACGGATGAAGCCGCTGGTCAAGAGTTTATCTACCTCCTGATCGATGGCATTCATGATGTCCGGACGGAAGCGTCGCTGCTGTTGTTTGATAGGTTTGGCATCAGGTAAGATGTTCAACCTATGCATTGCGATCTGTGGATCGAGTCCCGGCATGTCTTCATAGCTCCAGACGAAGACGTCGATATACTCTTTAGCCAGTTGGATTAAAGATTCCCGATCTTCTCCTTCCAGGCTTTTACTGATGAAGATGGGTTTGGAAGAAGACCCCTCCCCGAGGTCGATCTGCTCGACTTCGTCTTCGGTGGGAGGTTCACGCAGCTCAAAACGAGATTCCCATTGTTCCCCTAGGTGTTGGGCCCAGGGTTCTTCTTCGAAGGGTTCTGGCGCTTGGTCTTCGCCTTCACCTTTTTGAGGTTGTGCTGACGTCATGTTAGCTGACAGCACTTTCCTGAAGACTGATCCGATACTGGTATCGGAATCCCAAGTCGATGATTCGGACGAGTGGAAATGTTCTATGTCTTCTGCATCTGAACTCTCTGGGGTTGATGGCGGCGTGACATAGCCTAAACCTCGTCCAGTCCGATTATAATAGTCCTGTGGCTTTCCATTGGGCATCGAAAGCCGGACAGGGAGATGCCGACCCTTGCCGTAGTTTAAGCCTTTGTTGCTTTTCAGGTCGTAGCCCATCTTGATGTGCTTAGCCGCATCCGTGTACCGATAGACTTGTACTCTGCCGGTATCAGGTTCGGGCTCGATTGACGGGAGGTCCCGACGGTGCTCGACTTTGTCCGAGATGATGGTGCCTTGGTCTCGGCTCCGTGGAGGGACTATGAAGACTCCTTGAGACGGGACTATTCGATTATGGTAGACGGTCGTTATTTGTGTTTACAACGACCGTAGAGCGCTGTCTAATGTATACATGGTATTCCAGTGTGGAAGATAAGAATAATTAAAAGACACTCTATTATTGATAAAGTACGAGATCTTATCCCGTGGGATTACATTGTCAAAGGAGGGTGCCTCTACGTCATCCGAGATATAATCACCAAGCTCCTCGTCTGTAAGAACTGGGGGCGGACTAGGAGAGTCCAACACAGCTTTGGGGTCTGAGAGGGTTATATGAGCCTTCTCTGACACCTTGGATGACTGCGGCGGCTTGCCCTTGAGACGCACCTTGAGAGGCGCCTCGGCTGCGCCTCCGGTGAGTGGTGCCTTCCCTTGTAATTTTGCCACCAGGGGAGCCGATGTTTGAGGTGGCTTTCCCTTGAGGCGTATCTTCAGGGGTGCTTCGCGAGCCGGCGCTTTCCCTGATAGCTTGATGCTCATTGGAGGCGCCTTCTGGGGTGGTTTCCCCTTCAGTCGGATTTTCAAGGAGGCATCGGGAGTCGTCTCAGGCTCCATGTCCGGTTCTGTTGCCGTCTCTGCCTCATCATCAGCGTCGTTGGCTTCCTCCTCGTCAATGGGCTTGTACAAATCGAAATCGGTGAAGTAGGCTTCAATTCCTTTGAAAGGATCGATGTCTGCAAACTCCGTCCGGATGACGCCATTGGTGGATACATACTTCATGCACTGGTGGAGCGTGGAGGGCACCACCATGTACTCATGCAGCCATGGTCGACCGAGCAGGATGTTGTAGTTGACCTCGGCATCTACTACATAACAAGTCACCTCAGTTTTGAGGCTGCCAATGTGACACTTCAGTCGGATCTTGCCCAATGGCTCGCTCTTGCTAGCATTGAAGCCACTGATGGTTGTATTGGAGGGCGCCAGCCGGTACATCGGGATCTCCAGCTTTGATAGCAGCGCCTTCGGAATGATGCTTAGGGAAGACCCAGGATCGATCTGAATCCGGCTCACCTTGACCGAGCCAATGTACCCTGTATAATACAGCGGTCGGTTATGTCGGTGATGCTTGAGCAGCATGTCTTGTTGGGTGAAGGTTATGTTTGGGATAACTTCATCCGCACAATGACAGTGCGCACAAGTAGTTAGGAGGTCTTCAGGCTGCTTGACCTGACTGAGAAAGGATTCAGCGTCCTTCAGAGCTTCGCAGAGAGCTTCTCGAGAATCTTTAGAAAGACGCAGGAGCTCGAACAAAAACAGGCACGCAGGTGTACTGGCTAATTGTGCCAGAATGTCGAAGTTGTGAGGCTTGGACAGCCCCGAAGCATTCTCCTACCGTAGAGGTCTGTCAAAACGGACCTCCACCTGCTTCTGCTTATTGGCTGCTGAGGGCTTAGATGGACCCTCTTCAGGGATGGTGCTAGGAGGCACCACCTCGGCGGCGGCTTCGCCGGATTGGGAGCTCTGTTGTGCACGTGTTTGCACTGGAAGTGCCTCTTCTGTTGAAGAAGAGACTGCGCGGCAAGACTTGATCTTCCTACCTTTTGATTTGGAGGTAGGGCGTACCTCCGATTGAGTCACCTCGGAGACGAGGTCGGGGTGAACCTAGAGGACCTCTCCTCGAGATGTGGTGAGCGGGGTGAGTCCACTCACATTGTCACGAGTAGGTGGTAAGTTTACCACCTCCATTGTCGCCTTAGGGATGGGGACGACGCCATCTTGTGTGGTAGTTGGCGGCAAGGTGCCGAACTGAAGCGAAACCACATTGGCCGACACCGTCTTCTCTTCATAGTCGACGGAGATTACATCCGCATTGATCATGCGCTGGATGTAATTCTTGAGGACGTAGCAGTCCTTGGTCGGGTGTCCGACAAACCGATGGTAGTGACAGTACCTTGGGTTGTCCACTTTCCCAACTTCATCGGGCCGCTTTGGGTCCGGTAGCTTGATCTTGTCACCCTGCTTCAGTATCTCGAAAAGTTGCAGGGTGTCGTCATCATTGAATGAATAAACCTCCTTGGGTCTCGGTGCCAGTGGAGGCTTCTGAGTAGGCGCAGATGCGCCTTTTGAGGCATTAACAGTTAATGCCTGTTTTCCTTTTGCTTCTCGTCCGGAGCTGTTAGCTGCAGACTTTTTCCCCTTATCGTCAAAGGCGGGGAAGCTGACACCCAGAAGACGTGCATTGGCCGCCTTCTTTTCTGCAGCTTCAGCTTCGATGATCAGGGAGCTCCAGTCAGGAGGGGGAGTAGAGTTGAGCCAGAGCTTTACTGCAGGCAACATGTTCATGTTGCAAGCGGAGAGGAGCGCATGTTCTGGCATGCCTGGAGGTAGCCTGAAGCAAGCCTGTCGGAAGCGTTCGATGAACGCCCGAACCGTTTCCTTCTCCTTTTGACGTATCTCTATGAGAGACGCCATCGTCATGTCCTTCCCGCCGTCGTAGAAGCGGTCGAGGAAGAGGCGCGTCAGGTCGTCGAAGGACGATATGGAATTGTCGGGGAGGCTGCAGTACCAGTCATACGCCACTCCTTTCAGGGCCCCAACAAAGATACTGGTGAGGAGCGCGTCCTCCTTCGGAAGATGCCCTGTCTGTGACTGGAAGTACGTCAGGTACCATCGCGGAGAGTCCTTCCCGTCGTATGGGGTGAGTGTTTGTGGTTTATACTTCGGGGGATAAACCACCTTGTTCCACTCGAGGGGATAAGGCTGGGGAATGCCCATTTTCTGACGTTCCTCTTGCCTGTTCTTGGACTCGAAGCGCTCCCGCAGGTCTTTGATCATTTCGACCACATCCTCCGTAGAGCTAGGAGTCGGGGAAGGAGGTACCATCTGGATTGGAGCGTTTGAGGGCTCCGAGGTCCGAGGTGCTTCTGTATCCGAGGGCGCCCGTTGGAGGGGCACACTCGACTCCCCATTAGCTCCTGGGTCAGGACCAGTTGAAGGTGTCCTGATCAAGGCCGACCGCATCTCAAATACTGCTTGAGTCAGTGCTTGCATAGAGGCAGAGAGGGTTTTGAGACCTCCCTCTAATGAGTCTATGCGCTGGACTATGTCCTGTGACGGTGCATCAGACTCGACATCATCCCCAGCCATGTACACTGTCCTGACACGGCCAGGAGTGGATGGATGGGTTGAGGCTTCGCTTTCGGCCTCACTCTCATGTGGGGGAGTCACTTCTCCTGGTGTTGGGCCACCCCCAGCCACATTCTGGAGTTCATCTTCAACAGGCGCATCTGCAAGGGTCTGCTTGCCCTCAGCTCCGTCTTGAAGGACCTCTTCGTTTCCAGAACTACCCCCGGCAGTGTCCTGGAGGACATCCTCATTTTGAGGGGCTTCAGGGAGAGTAATCTCGCCTTGATGATGAAGATCTGCCGCAGCTGTGCTTTGGACATCTTCGTCTTCGGAAGGAGGCTCAACAAGGGTCTGGCTACCCCCAGCTTCCTCCAAGGACTTCTTCCTCGACTGAGTGCCTTCAAACACTCCAGAGGTCGAGACAGCTGCCTTGGTTTTCCTCGGCTGGCTTTTGGATGAAGATGGGGAATTGGCAGTCGTCTTCCGGATTGATGAGGAGTTGGAGACCACATTGCATGAAGCGACCTTTGGCTCCTCTTCGGCTGACACCTTCGTCCCAAGGCGACGTCGGAGAGGTGTCGATGATTGCAGTCGTTGGAAGACCGACTGTCTTGGTGGAGCTGCCGCCTTGCAACAGCAGTTGATGGTGACCACCGCACAAGTATGCCCCCTAAGAGGCGCATCGTGCTTGTTGGTCGACTCTCCTGACCGGCGCTTGTGAGTGATCACGTTGCGCAGGTCGTTGGAGGAGAGTGGTGCCTTCACACCCCCTTCAGACGTATGGCAAGGCCAAACGCCGGGGTGGTCAGGTGAGTGCTGCGCCCCCTGATCTAATACCAAGTAGGCATCACGATCAGTAGTGGGGGAACCACAACATTTGAAGTGACTTGAACGGACCTCAAACGCACAACCAGAGGAGGCGCGGGAGTTCAAGACCACTGAGTTTGCCTCTCTCGACTTGGTTGTGCACGCAGTAGATGCGCCCAAGCGAGATGAGGGCTTTGAAGATCGACTCGTTGTTGGTGCAGGAGCACTTGAGTCAACCTTGTACAGCTTGCCATCGGCAGCGCGCGTGATGACGAGCGCGTGCCTCTGGCCGGCTGCTGACATAGCACGTTTGTGGCGCATGGCCCGTGCCGCCTTGGATTTCTTCGTACCAGCCCGTTGGGGCGCATAGTACTCAGCATCCAAATTCTCCTTGCCATTACAGCGAGTGAGTCTGTCAAAGACAGAGGCTTTTTGTGGCACATCAGAGGTGATGCGTGGGGCATTGGCTGCGCCCCTGCTCCGTCGACGTATCTTCCTCGTCTGAGAGGGAGATAGCTGGGGAACGTGGTCGGCCGCACGCTTCCCCAAGAGATGCGCTGCATCGGCGGGCGCACCTTGGTTGCTGAGAACGTCAGCAGGAAGGAAAGGCTGGATTGCTGCATCCCCTTCAGTGGTGGTGCCCGAGGCGTCGACCTTGCGCACCCAGGCCGTACGGATCTTCTTCGGCTTTGGTAGCCGCTTCGAAGGACTCGCACTTCCTTCAGAAATGAACTCCTCGTACGCCTGTTGATTGAGGCGCACGACCAGCGTCTTGTGGGAGGAGCCCACCTTCACGTCGTCGGCCTGTGACACGACTTTCTCGGAAGAGGGGAAAGAAGTCCCCAGCAGAGTCGCCAGCTTGTTTGCCATTAAAATTGTTTGATTGAAAACTTTAATACAAACAGAACAGTGTTACAATGTAGGACTTAGATGTAGTCCTAGGAGTACACTTTTGTTTAAGCTGGGTCCTTAGTGCCAATGGAGCGAGTGGTAATGCGTTGACTCCGTTGACGGGCTGACGACGGTTATCGATTCTCTGAAGTTGTGGATTACTCTGGGTGCTGGAGCTTGCTGAGAGGAGGAAGACGTTGAATGTCTGTATCTGCCTCTCTGGTGATTCCTCGTATGTTCGTTGTGGATTCTGTCTGTGTGTGAAGGAGAAGATCCCTCTATTTATAGTTTTGCAGGCTGGCTGCTCATGCGCGCATGTAGGGTACGCCGGTGTATGGGGACGCCACGTGGAAGTTGCTGATGGGGGCGCGTAGATGATGCGCCCTGATTGAGGGGGAGAACTCTTCATACTGCTGTTGTGAGCCGGCACGTAGCAGAGGAGAAGATCTTTCTGTTGCTGAAATCTTGGACGAGTTGAATCAAAGGACACGTGTCATCGACCCATGACTCGAAGATCTCGGATTTGGGGGGAGGCAGTGATCTGGTGAGCTGCGCCTTGGATCTGGGCGCAGGAGGAGGCTGCGGCTCATAACCTTTAGGAGTTACAAACCATTTAGGACGCATGGCTTTTGAGGCGCATGTAGGTGACCTTCCTTCTGTCTTTCGGGATCAGAGATCAGTCTGGGGCGCATGGCTTTTGAGGCGCATGCAAAGCTTCAACTGGAGACTCTTCTTCTGTCTTTAGGGATCATTGAAGGGTCTGAGGCGCATGGCTTTTGAGGCGCATGCTGGTTTGGACGCATGGCCGTAGAGGCGCATGCGGATGGCCACGTGGCAGTAGCCGTCGGAATAGAGTCATGATGATGCTGACGTTGCCGACGCTTCGTTCTCTGAAAAAGCTGTCAACTGTTCAGACTTTGGGAAGCGTGCTGCCAACTCTGGTGTCAGTTCAGCATTTAATGTTTGTGATGTTCGATGGACAGCTGAGTGGGCACATTGGTTGGTGTTCCACTCGGCATGGAGATGTGAGGGAGGGCGCATCCTCTGTGATGCGCCGGGTACTGTAGGACGCGTCTGTGTGATGCGTCTGATGCTGGAGGGCGCGTCCGTGTGATGCGCTGTTTGGCTGGCGCATCCGACATGTCCTTTAATGGCGCGGCTGTCTCGCTCCTCGAGTGCTATAAATAGCCGTTTGGCTGAATTCGAGGCGTCCGGTTCATCAATTTAATGCAAATTCATTGCACAGAATTCGGAGAGTCGTCCACTTGGCGCGTGGGTTTGATTTGCCCGGCCTATAAATAGTGGCATGGAGAGAAGGTTTGCTCCTCATTCCCTCACGTACTTCCAACATGAACTTGGATATGTGGGTGCATTCTGTTGACGAAGTGCTCCCGAGGGTAAAGATGAGACGTCGTGTTGTCTTCGATGCACTTGAAGGTGACTGTTACATCCAAAAGACGGAGTCGAGGGCTTCTGAGGCAGGCGGAAGGTGCCTGTTGCATCCAAAGATAGGGATGCTCGGGCCTCGTTTCCGTTATTCCGGAAGAGCCGTAGATCGGAATGGCGGTGCTAGGCTCTTTCTTCCTTCAAAGTGGGTGCCGTCCACTTTGATTGTGTTGAAAGCTCCTTGTGCCATGATTTCGATCACGGTCTTCCTTGGTCTTTGGAGGCTCTTTCGAAGCCTCCCCTGGCCACAGCATTTGCGGTGCTCTTCTTTTCCTTGGTTCCAGCCAGATGGTTAAATGCTTTGTTTGGCGAAGCACTTATCAGGCGAGCCTGGCTGGAAGAGCGGCACATAACTGGGCTCTGCTCGGCCAGGTGAGCCTGGTTGGAAGAGTTGCTCATAACTGAGCTACTGAAGGGATGCACATAGCTGAGCTGGATGCATATAACTGAGCTGCTGAAGAGATGGTAGGATGCGCCTGGCTGGAGGCGCATGACATCTGCTGCGCCTGGCTGACAGTGCATGGTGACTGCTGCGCCTATCGGCAGGCGCATGGTGGTTGCTGCGCCTATCTGAAAGGCGCATGGTGGCTGTTGGCTGTAGATCTAGGATCCTTCCTTTGTAGAAATTCTCTTTTGTACAACCTTTTCTAGACATGTAATAGACTTTTATATATATAAATAAAAAGTCCTTCTTCGAATGTCCATGGCTTATTTGATTAGCTGTCTGAGTTCTTGCGCATATAATGCCTGGCGTATGGGCTTTCTGGTTGTGAATTTCCATGCTTCTACAACCACGGCTATAGAAAAGGAGGCCGAGTGAAAGAGGAAGAGAGTAAAGAGAGTGAGATGAGAGAGGGGGGCTGGTCATCCAGTGAGGGGGAAGAGAGGAAAAGAGAGGTGAGCAAGAGAGAAAGGAAAAAGTGAGAGGGGGCTGATGGTGAGTGAGGAGAGGGGTGAGTGTGAGAGTTAGGGTTTGGTTTGGGGGAGGGTAGTTATTAGGAGTTTTAATAAATAATAATAATTGTTGGCCCATTGTCTAATGGTCTTACCTGATTTTGATAACCAACGCTAACTTAAGTTGATACACAAAATATACGAACTGCTGCTAACATTTCAGGATAACTGAAATCAATATCGAAGAGCGTACTGCATCTACAACAAGCATTCAAGTCATCATCCAAAAGCAAAATGAATCGAAATTAGATCGAGTCATTTTACATTTTATTCTATACTTTATTCTTTATTGAGTCTAGGACATTGAATGTAAAATCGATCGGGTATTACTGGCTTAGGTTATCTACAGTCCACTTATCTAAAAAGCCTATCTATTTATCTTAGCTCCACTTATCCAAAAAGCCATAAATACTATGCAAATTTTGTCCCAATATCTATGTTCTGAATTGATGGAACTCAGACAGAACTCAGGCCGAGTTCGGTCCGAATTTGGTCTACTCAAATTTAAATATCAGTTGCCTCCAAATCTGCATACAACATTCATCTGCGAGATCTTCATATCCGAACTCTGCCCGAGTTCGGTCCCTAAAAACACCTATAAATAGAAGGAAATTTTCATTTCAAATCACTCATTCACTCTTCTCTCTATCTATTTCTAAAGTATTTTTTAGCGATCTAAAGCTTTCACATTTCACTATACATCTCTTAGCCAAAGCCAGTAACATCTGTTCGATTTAGAGTCTTTGGTTTACAGAGTTGTAAAGAGATTTTCAAGTTCAAAAAATATCTCAGTTTTTAGAGTCGGTCGTGCGCTCGTCACCAAGCACAGTATTGTAAAGACACTACAAGCTCTCAATTAGCTTGTGAATAGTAGATTAACAGCGGACAAGAGTACCTGCGACTGGACTAGTCCTCTCAGAAGGAAACCAATATATATCGCAGCGTTCACTGAGTTTGATTTTCTATCTCTTGCTACACATATAATTTTGTCTCTTTATTTCTGCTATAGTTATTAACTACTTTAATTTTATAATTGGTGATTATTTCTACTACATACACACACACTCTATGCACCCCCCTCTAGAGGTGCTCAACGGTCCTACAATTGGTATCAGAGCAGGTTATATTCTAATATAACATGTAACCACCACTTTTCTAAAATAAGGGTAATTTTAAACTTTTATAAAATTGATTATTTAATAATAGGTTTAAATCATGTTATTGATTTATTGGTGAATTTTGATTATTTTAATATTATTAAATTAGTGTTTGTGATTTTGTTCTTTGGCTAGTGTAACCTTAGAGCTGCTTAGCCTAGAAACTAACCATGACCATGAAGGCTTAACACATGTGATTAGATTAGCTAATAACCCCTTTTTAAGCTAAGGATATTTTGGTCATTTTGTGACTTTTGAATTATTTAGGATTTTGATTAATTGGTGAATTTTAGATTATTTTAATAATATTTAAATTGATGTATTATGATTTTGGTCATTTTTCCTATTTTAATATTTTAGGAATTTTTATATTTTAATATTGATTTTACGGGATTTGTTTAGTCGAATTTGAGTTTCGTTTCGTTCCGACTTGTGTTAGTGACCCGGGTAGCTTAGACTCTAGACGAGACCCCAAGATTAGTTAGTCATTGCCCACAAACCCTACTAATTAAGCTAGTAAGTTTAGACTAATCCCACTTGTTAGATTGGTTAAGTTAGAGGCTTAAATTTAACCCTTTTGATCCCAAACTTGAACCTAACTTCAAATTAACCAAGAGGATTAGTTGAGGCCCTATTGGGCTTTCCTCCAAGGCCCAAATAGGGTTTAATGGTAGCCACTATAGGTAGGTTAGTGTCCCTTCCTTTTATTTCATTCCATCTTACATTTTTTCCTTCACAAAGTGTTCTTTCCTAAATTAGAGAGCTTCCCTCTTTGATTTGATCTCCAAATCTCTTCATTCCTCCACCAAAACTTCCATCCAACCTTCTCATACTATCAAGGGAGGATACTAGCAAAGATTTGGATCAAAGTGCAAGGAAGAGTGTCCATTTTGGAAGGATCTTCGTATCGGAGCTGTGTCCTTGAGAGTATCATTGGGATCCCACTCCCAATAGGTAAAACCAACCCTCTAAATTGATCTCCTATGCATATTAGTTAGTTTTGAATTCATAGGATCCGCCTCCATGCATGTACCCCCTTTAGATTCAAGTTTGAGGGCATTTGGAGCTCTCTAAAGCAAGTTAGAATTGTGTCTTGTGTCCTACTTATTAGATCTTAAATTAGGACACCTCATGTGTTTGGTTTAATGCCTAATAGGTTTAATTGTGTTTTAATTTCAGTTTTAGACATGTTGGAGGATGGATTGATGTTAGCTAGGATGGTTAGAATGAGTTTTATTTGGATACCCATGGTTAGATCTAAGTGGTTTAGTCTACATGTCATATTTTTAGCCTCAACTTGTTATTTTAGTGTCTCTTTATATAATGGACTGTTTTGTATATATATAATATGTATGTTAGATATATTTCATATATTTAGATGTATGTGGATATGTTGTTAGTGGTGTGCTTGTGTTAGAGGAGAGGGGAGTGTGGTTTGATGTGTGTCTTGAGTGGTGTGGAGAGTGAGATGTGTTTCTTTTGTCCAAACAACCTAAATTCGTCATAATATTTATCCACGTTTTTAGTAGCCATAGCAATTTAGAAATATCATAACTTTTAGCTTAGAAATCTGATTAATCTTCCATTTTTTTCTAAAGGAACCATATCGAAGTTAGCTTTTAAAATATATATATTAATAGTAAAATACATTCTAAAACTTTGTGTAAAACTGTTTGAGTGTCAGCTGTCCGAAAGACGTACGCGTTTCGCTGTTTTCGCGATTCCGGACACGAAAATGCGATCCGTTTGAAGTTTCGAAAAGTTAAGGACTACGACATACTTTAATCTTAGAATTTAGTAAAGGCCCAATTGGTACAGTATTGATTTTAAGTAGAAGAGTGACTATACGACATAGGCATTTTGCGAAACCTATGAACCTATGTAGTATGGGTATTAAATGAATGTAGAGTATATAATGCATGATATGTTAGATGAATGAAATGATATATATATGATATGTATCCTCTTACTACTACAAAAATGGATAACAATGAATGCTAAATATGCTAATTGATGACATTTGTTCAGCCGTCATATACGAAGATGTCATCTTTATCATTAGAAATCAATGGCAGCTCAACACATGTCATCTTTATTTATGAAAGATGACTTTAATGTGTCATCTTTATTTAGAAAATATGACTTCTATGTGTCATCTTTATTTAGAAAAGATGACTTTTATCGTGAAACAACAATGACAGTTCAACACACATCATCTTTCTTTATAAAAATGACTTTTTACGTCATCTTTATTTACAAAAGACGACTTCTATATGTCATCTTTATTTACAAAAATAATAACTTTTATGTGAAAAAATGACAGCTCAACACAAGTCATCATTATTTATAAAAGATAATTTTTATGTCATCTTTATTTACAAAAGATGACTTATATGTGTCATCTTCATTTACAAAAGATGACTTTTATCATAAAACAACAATGATAGTTCAACACATGTCATCTTTATTTATAAAGGTGACTTTTATGCATCATTTTTATTTACAAAAGATGACTTCTATGCGCCATCTTTTGATGATTTTTATCTTAAGAAAACAATGACACCTCAACACAATGTCACCTTTATTTATAAAAGATGAATTTTGTGCATCATTCTTATACCAACCAATATATGGCTCACATCAAGCATTGAAATTACACCAACCAAAAGAATTTTATTTTATAATTATTCAAAGTGCCAACATTGAAATAAAATAATATTATTTCAGTCTCAGAAATTCTAAACATAAATTACCAATACTTTTAAAAATTTCTAATGCGGCATTTTAAAGCTTGCTCCATTTAAACCACCACCACTGGACTTTTCGGGGATTGAGAAGCTTGCTCCATTTAAGCCCTCGAAGTATAACATCTTCTGCCCTTAACATGTATGCTGCAAGGAACTCGTGTACCATCGATGCGCTTCAGGTCTTCTATTCAACATAATAGAATATAGGATATTACAAAAAAAACTAATGGAAAAGATCCACTCAAACAACTGGTATCTTTCAAATATTTTCGACAAGCGGACTCGGTATTCAGTAAAGCGAGCTATTATTCCTTACATATAGTCCAAGGTTTTAGTTAATAGAATAAACAGAGTAAATTTCTAGAAAGCATTTAAAAGATCAATAAGATCGAAAAATTACCATTGTTGATGTATTGGAATGTTGATGTATTGAAAATGTTATCAGTAGATCCTGCTGGAAGAACCCCCCATTTTATTTGGGTACTAATTTTTTTCACTAGAAAAATTCATTAGATGTATATATGATGATTGAAAGTTAACTAACATAACCATATAACCATGTGTCACGTTAATGGAGATACGTGGGAAGATAACAAAATAAATTTTTAGGACAATCATCATAGTAAATAAATAGAAGTCAAGATTTGTTCAAAGTATGATGTTACTTCACCTGATGTGTGCTACTTCCAATTCATGTGTAATAAGCTCAACAAGTTCCTCCATAAATATGGTTCTAAATATGTTACGTTCGGAGAAAGATAAAAAGTAATTAGTCTAACTTGGACAACTTGGATTTGACCTGACAACGTGGATTTAACCTGAGAAGAGAAACATGGGGCTCAATGTCGACACGAGCTGGGTGCCTCGACAAGAATTCCATGAGATGATGTCCATGCGGAGGGCTCGATGGTGAGCTCGCATGAGCCTGGCCAGTAGTGACCATGTTGGGGAGCTCAGCCGCGGGGTTGTTGCAAAAACTAAAAGAAAAAACTACCAATTTCGTTAATTAGGAAAATTTCCTTATAAATAGGAACACAAAATACATGACATATCTATTAGACCTTGAAGCATTTGTGAGCTCTTATAATGGAGCCTTTCTTGTTAATCTAACACCTGTTCTCACATACAACTACCTTTTGAAGTTAATGTCATACACCAAACCTTGGAAAGAAAAAACCCGACCAGTGTATGATGTATAGATAGAGCAATAATGCCAGAAGGTATTTTAAATAGGATGTCATGATGGTAACTAGACTTTCATTTGTGAAAAAAAATACAAACAACAACAAAAACGATAGGGATTACCAAATCTTGACAACATAAAAGAAGCCCTATGAAATTATAAATATTACATCAGAAAAAGATAGTATAGGTAAGACTGCCTGCCAAAAACTAATAACATATCATCCTAAGACAATTAACCTTTCTATATATTAATGAAAGAACTATTAAATAAAAATGTTACAAACCTTTTGCAGCCCAACTTTTATGTCCATGTCTAAGATCAACAGGACATGCTAGATTTATACTTGGTGCAGAAAAAAAAACAGACTGAGTAAATTTTTACCCCATGCATCAATGAATACAAGTAAAGAGGAAAACTATATGCAGAAAAGAAAATAATAAATAATCAGTAGAAATTTTTTACCCCATGAATCAAGATGCTGCATGACAAATAAATAGATGTTATTTGATGAAATCAAGAGTATCCATTGTACACTTTTAAGTGTAAAAAATAGGCAAGCTTGACCTGAACTAGTGCTTATGATGTATTTTTGTATTCGTTTGGCCCAAATTCGATACTCTATCTGGCGAATATGATCGGGTTCAGACAACATTTTAAACCTTTTCTAATCTACTTGTATTATTTTGCCCCAATCATAAATTTATAATACTCTCATATTCAGAAAGTATTACTTGGTATCGAGAAAATATAGAGTAATTAAACATCTCATTTGTGGCACAAAATAAGTGCTCTCGATATAAGCTTACCAATCATCTCTTCATCTTTTCTTGTGTCTCTGCTGCCAATGGCTCTAACCGCATTATGGTCCTTCTTGCTTGGTCACTTGGAGGATCAGTCTCATTAATCTTTTTCATATCTGCAAGAAATTTTTGGTTGAGTTAAAATGTTATTATACAGCTACAATATTCTAACTGAAGCTTACCAACATAATTTTTGGGAAAAAAAGGCAACATAAGGATGCATCAGAGGTTGGCAGTACACCAGTTTACAAACATAATCATAGATATCCAAAACATACCGCTGATGTCCTCTTTATAGTGATCAAGCTTCTATTGTAACATAAATACTTGCATTAGGTATAGAACTGTTGATTAAATACTGCAACAGAGTTAAAAAAAATACTGCAACAGAGTTTATTAAATCTTTAGATCATGCTGGATGAGTTAACATGGATGGAGTATCAAATATCCTT
The DNA here is from genome assembly GCA_029216955.1 of Iris pallida. Taxonomy (NCBI): domain Eukaryota; kingdom Viridiplantae; phylum Streptophyta; class Magnoliopsida; order Asparagales; family Iridaceae; genus Iris; species Iris pallida. The sequence continues at coordinate 9,327,610 of JANAVB010042620.1, read as the reverse complement.
AACATAATAAATTGAACAATTGTATATGCAAGGTTGGATAAAACCTAACTCCAAGATCATATATTGTCTTATACAAGTCCATAATATCAGAATATCACTAATGTTAACCCATCCATGTTATGCAGATAACAAAAGTTACCTCAGGTCCTAGCTCCATTACTACCTCAGTGATTTCAGTGCGCAAAGGTTGTTGGTTTCCAGAAAGTGTTACTTGGACTAGACAAACACAATTAAATTTGAATACAAGGTCCTTCTATCTTGTGAAGCATGCTTTTTCCCATACACAACATTGTGTAGGAAGAGGATGTGATAAGGGAAAAAGGAGCAAACTTCCTTTTAATGGACTATAATGCCAACTTTTTCAAGATAAAAGCTAATAGAAAAGTCTATAGATTATACCTTAATTAGTTCTCCTTCACAATAACCATAAAACTCTACTACACAAGGAAATGTAGACATGTTCTTAATTCATAGAAAGATAAAAAAAGACAGTTCTTCTAAAATGTAGAATAACTGAAGCATATGTTGCAAGTTCTGTTTGTACATGAATAACATCAACTTGAACAACCAGCCTTCTTACCAGTCACATATAGATCATTTAGTAAAAGCTCCGAGCTAAAAATCTCTGCCCTAAAAGGTTCATATCATGTATGATCAGCTGCTGGTTTTTCATAATTCATATATGCTACACTAGATAATGTCTGAATTAAGAGACAAAATACATTAACAAAGTATCAAAGAACCTTATCCAACCCATGTATCAGAGAACAAAACCAAAATCCAAACTCGTTCATCATATTGGAAGGATCCCTAGATATTAACATCATGTGTAAAAATGTACAGTACATGCACTGGAATATTGTATAGATCAATTATGAGAACTCACAACTTCCATACCAATTATTGGCTCTGCCAACATACACAGTAGTTATTTCTTTCCTCATATCCTCCTCTCTCAATTAACAGGAAGAATAATTTGAATAAGCAAAAAATAATATATGCATACCTCTATTCAAACAAAAGGCAGTTATTAGTGAAAGAGAGTACCTTCCTTGAATTTCCATCATATCTCCAGTTGTGTCATGATTTTCCTTATTAGCTTAAAAAACATCCCTATTTCTCCAAAAAGCAACAGAACAATAACTCACTACAGTTAGGAATTGTATTTTCTCTCCACAATGTCACAAGAAAAACAAATCATGTACGAAGAAACAAGTCTACAATTGTCATTAACATAGAGTAACTAGAAGAGGTTAGAAATGTGAGGATAATTGAACAACAACAGTTAGGCACTTGCTTACAATAATACATAAATCACAAACAGTAACACTCTGGTAAATGTTACACTGTAAATTTGTACAACTCCAGACTGTTTCTACATTCCGGAGTATTTCTATATTTATTTGTGAATTTCCTTAATAGGAAATGGTTCTAAGTAGACAATGATACAAAGTTGATTCAGAGAGTCAGGGCAACTATCATGATGATTCCCGAATATATATATATATATATATATATATATATATATATATATATATATATATATATTGCAGATACGAAGTAGCGCCTGGAACAGATAAAAGTTGATATCATTATCATGCCTAGAATTTTTATTAACATGATTAAACAAATGATTGGGCATTCATATTTTACTTCTAATATGATCACTTCAATATGCTCAAGATTCCTAACTGATTATACCTATGTTATCTAATCATCATCACTTCAAGAATAACAATAAAAAGAAGTAGAAGAAAAAAAGGCTAAAAATAACTAACATCCGACCGAACATGGCAAGAGCTTCATCGCCAAGCTCATGCAAAGAAAAAAGCCAGCAATCACTGTCAATATCCCCAGTCTTCACATAAGCAATAACTATTGCATTCCAAAGGATCAAATTTCTGTCATGAATTTTATCAAATAAAAGTTGGGCATCTTGTATGCTGCCAGTAGAAAAGTGAATATATGCACCCAATTCGTATCGGATAATCTGGCAATGCATCTCGATGTACTCCATGGCCGCCTCAAGGAATGTCGGCCCCACGGCCCCTTGGATAAACTTCATGTCGAACCCCTCCCTGGTGTCACACGCGACGAGGTGGAGGGCTCCGCGTGACGAATCGGGGATCTTGATGACCGCGGTCCCTCAAAAGAGACACGTTTGGAAGGGCCCTTTCGACGATGCTGGAGGACCGAGGAGGTAGTTGTCCCTCCGGTAGGCCTTGAGTAGGTTGGTGGTGGTGCCAGAGAGGGACTTCTAGAAGCCGATCTGCAGCCAGAGGTCGGAGAACTAGAGGGTGGTGGGGCTGTGGGAGACGAAATATATGATCTCGGGCTTGGACAGGCCAAGCTCGGAGAGGAAGACGAGATTGGGGCGGAGGGTCTTTTCTACATCGGAGAGGAAAAAAAGGAGATGGTAGTGGTCTTTCTCAAGTTAAGGTGAGTTGCTTCTCTCAGCCAGGCCTCCTCTCATCTTTTGTGATTTTCAAAGAAAGGGATCTAGAGTTTAAAATTTTGCTTTCCCTTGATTGTTTGCCTAATCGGTAGAAAGGAAACAAAATCAATAGAGGTCGCTCGGATTCGGGAATGGAGGATAAAAACTAATAAATGGGGAAGGAGTTGGTTCGCCTCCCTATCGTTTGGTTGGCGGAATCTTCCGGTTGGGAAAGGAAAGTGATTACTTTCCTATGTTTGGGCGTCCAAGGAATTGAGGAGGAAAGGAAAGTGATTCCCAATGGAAGGGAAATTAGGGGGGAAAGTGATTCCATTCATCCAAGGAAGGAATCACTTTCCCACATTGAAGTATTCACTTTCCTTTCCAAATTCCTTGGCATTGCCGGAAAGGAAAATCAATAGGAATTAAAGTTTCCCAAAGGAAAGGAAATGGCAAGGAATTGATTTCCTTTCCCTTCCATTCCGCGAACCAAACGAGGCCTATGTGAAAATTCTGTGAGTAAAGAAAAATGTGTGCTCTGTGGCAAGTTTTTTTTTTTATTCTTAAATTGTTAATTAAAAAAAAATACATTTTTAAGGTCATTCTAAAACCATCAATAATTCAATCGAATTTTCTCTACCGTTATTTAAAAACAGTCAACAAAAGTGCTAAAATTTTCTAAAACATCACGAAATTTTTTGCAAAGGAGAAGGTTTGGGATTGGAATTAGAATTGCTGTGGGTTAGAGAAAAAGCAAGAGAGAGGAGAGTTTAAATGGGAAATGAATTAAGAGAGGAGAATTCAAGTTTTAGAACGAGGATCTAAGGGACATCACAAAAGAAAATTAAACCATGGTCATTGGATTTAATCCAATAGTATGTTATTTTTTAACCAATATTCTTTGATACGGTCTCCGTTATTGTTTAAGCTAAATATGATCCTTAATATTATTGTGTCATTGTTAACCTCATATCTTTTTTTCATATACAAAAGATGACATTCATTTTTTTTCTCATGACGTTATCTTTTTAATCGTCATCTTAGAATACTTATCATGACGTTATATTTTTTAGTTGTCATTGATAAAGTTGTTAACGACGATCATTAAATGAGTCGACATTAAAAATATCATTAATGACATTTTGCGATGAGTGTCATCTATAAAGTGTCATTGCTAACGATTTTTGTAGTAGTGTCTTTACATTGATGTATATATATGGTTGAATGCAAACATGTAGGAATGCAATCAATATAATGTATGTAAGCAATGCATAAATACATGTAATAAAAGAATGATATACAATGTATACATAATGTAATGCAATATATAATGATATCATGTATGGTAATGTAGAATATATGATGCAAGTATGTATATGTCCATTGTTTTTCTTTTTCCTTAAATTTTTCCTTCCTTTCCCTTTCCATTTCAGTTTTCCCCATTTTTTCCCTCTTTTATTTTTACATGTTGTATACAATGTATATAATGTATAGATGTATGTAAGATGTAATATGCATGAATGACATGTATGTAATGAAAATAAGTATATGTATGCAACTTAATGATATGTGAATAAATATAATGCATGAACTGAAGTATGCATGTATATGGGATATGAATGAATGATATGCAAGTATCTATGTTTGCAATAATGAATGTAATGAATATGCATGTATGTGTTGTACCTATATTGTATATAGGCCTATAGTGGTTTACCCTATATGACTTGTTGGTTAGACTTGTAGTTTGACTAGAGTATTGACCAGAGTTGACCATAGTTGACTTAGATTGGCTTAGTTTGATCTAGTTTGACTTAGTATGACTGAGTTTGACCCAGATTTACATAGTCTACACTAGAAATCATGCCTAAACACTGCTAAATCCTATTTAACTCATGTATATCTCATCTTTAGGTCTGTGACTTCACTCTGAGCTAGATTACACTATCAACATATTTCCATCGGATCTCAGGCGAGTACATTCTCTGATAGTATTTCTATTTTATGATATCGTCTATGTTTCTTGTATTTAGAGTAGATATCCTTGTTCTCTTGTCACATTGTTCACACGGATTGGTAATTGTCTGGATCCCGTCATGAGATATTATCCTATACTCTTAGTATACCCTGTGCAAGTCCTTTCCTGTGCATTGTATATATATGATTCCTGCGAAGGCTAGCTACCTCCTCAGAGAATCATGTGCCATAACATGTCATTACTGGATCCACTTTACTGGTCGGGGATGGGGGTACTTAGCGTAGATATGTGATCACTTTTACCTCCTGTGTTGTCCTCCAGGTGAGTGTTAGTCATACACTTCACGTATGACTAGCCAGACCCTTTTTTCTCTTGTGCAATACCCAAGCCGATCACATATTGAAACTAATACTAAAACTCACATAGATCGAGTTCTAGATTTTTGTACATGATATACACTGTTATCTTTCCCTTATATTCTTTTACAGTCTTGATATATCTTACCAGGATGCGTGTACACTCTATTTTACCTTGTATATTTACTCTAGATACTGCTATATTTTCAATATCATCCAACTAGAACCGTTATTGGAGATTTGTGCTCGTTCCATCCTGACTGGATATGTTGACAAAATTTTACAGATTATGGCGAGGACGAGTGTCCTACCTACTACGGTCCTTATGACGTAGTTGGCCTAGACTTGGAGACCCTAGTTCAGCAGGGTTAGCTCCCGCCGATGAGGCATTAGTGTAGCTTAGCTAGATTGGTTTGGTACTGGACTTTGTCTCCAGATTATATTTTGGCTTGTTATTATTTTAGTATTTGTATTAGAGATTGTTGACTCTAGACTTGTATTATTTCTGTGTCGGATATTCTGGTTGATAATTTCATATCTTATTGTCTTTATCTTTCAGTATCATCTATCTTTCTTAGAGTTTGTGATTGAGTATATTATATTATCATTGCTTGTCCTCCATTCGGAGTTGACCGTTCTCGACAGGTTTTGATATTATAACTGTTATTAGATAGTAGACCTAGACAACATTCTACGCCATTTTTGCGGCGTAGGCTGGGACTTTGTCTTGCACTCATGCCCTTACTCCGGGTGTGGGTCATGACACGTTTTTAGTGGTGGCCCATGCAGGTCGAGAGTCGCATTAGTACGATGTCGTGGTAGTGCAATGATTAGTTGTATTGTTGCGCGCTTGCGATAGAAACTAAGGAATAGGCTTTAACAGAGAGGTTACTCAATCATAATTAGGACTATTTGAGAAGATTCCTGGGATGACCCTTGAGAATCTCATTATAAACTATCTCGAAATTCGATTCCGACAGTTTTTGTCTACTTCCTTGTTCATCGTTGAATTTGATTCTTGGTATTCATTATTGACTTAATTTTCTACCACGATAACATTATGGGCTAGGTTGCCTCAGTCATAGAATCTAGAGTCTTCTACAGCCATATTAGCTGGTTTGGCGATGAGATAGAGTCTGATTTTGGATGTATTTCTTGGGTGTAGGAATTTAAAGTTTTCACAGCCAAGCTAGCGGCAATACAAAATTTTTAAATATCATGATTCTAGAGGTATGTACCTTAGTTGCGGACTCTATAGATTACCATTATTGTACTTACTAATGTAACAAGGATTCTGGTAACATGGTTCTGGATAGACGGGTATGATTATCAGATTTCAGAATAGATACCATATAGATGGTGCCCTAGTATGATGGAATGGAATATCAGTGTCGATGTTACTTGAGTATCATGGATTAGATAGAGGGAGCTAGGCCACTTGTAGCGCAGCACCATGCCCCGCACCATCAGAGGGATATACCCCAGAGGGGCAGGGCTTTTGTACTGACAGTCGAGTAGACCGACGCTATGGGTAACGGGTTAGCAGGTCTGTCTTTTCTGTTCTTCTTTCCATCTTGTTGTGTGATTTCATTAGTACCTGTCAGGATGTTTTGTGCTGTGATAGATAGTATAGTGACCCTGATCAAGACCGTGATATCACGGCCAGTAGGACCACAATTTGCATGTTTTAGATATAGTTTTCTTGACCTTGATTGTTTGTGGTTTAACCTAGAAGGAGTACGACCATCTTAATTTCGAGGAAGAAATTTTTCTAAGGAGGGTAGATTTGTAACCACCATATTTCTAAAATGAGAATAATTTTGAACTTTGTAAAATTGATTATTTAATAATAGGTTTAAATCATGTTATTGATTTATTGGTAAATTTTGATTATTTTAATATCATTAAATTAGTGTTTTGTGATTTTGTTCTTTGGCTTGTGTAACCTTAGAGCTACTTAGCCTAGAGACTAACCATGACCATGGAGGCCTAACCCATGTGATTAGATTAGCTAATTACCACTTTTTAGGCTAAGGGTATTTTGGTCATTTTGTAAATTTTAAATTATTTAGAATTTTGATTAATTGGTGAATTTTAGATTATTTTAATAATATTTAAATTGATGTATTATGATTTTGGTTATTTTTTGTATTTTAATATTTTGAGAATTTTTATATTTTAATATTGGTTTTACAGGATTTGTTTAGTCGGGTTTGAGTTTCGTTTCGTTTCGACTTGTGTTAGTGACCCGGGTAGCTTAGACTCTAGACGGAACCCCAAGATTAGTTAGTCATGGCCCACAAATCCTACTAATTAAGTTAGTAAGTTTAGACTAATTCCACTTGTTAGATTGGTTAAGTTAGAGGCTTAAATTTAACCCTTTTGATCCCAAACTTGAACCTAACTTAAAATTAACCAAGATGACTATTTGAGGCCTTATTGGGCTTTCCCCTAAGGCCTAAATAGGATTTAATGGTAGCTACTATAGGTAGGTTAGCCTCCCTTCCTTTCATTTCATTCTATCTTGTCTATTTTCCTTCCCAAAGTGTTCTTCTCCAAATTAGAGAGCTTCCCTCTTTGATTTGATCTCCAAATCTCTTCATTTCTCCACCAAAACTTCCATCAAACCTTCTCGTACTATCAAGGGATGGTGCTAGCAAAGATTTGGATCAAAGTGCAAGGTGGAGTGTCCATTTTGGAAGGATCTTCGTATCGGAGCCGTGTCCTTGAGAGTATCATTGGGATCCCACTCCCAATAGGTAAAACCAACCCCCTAAATTGATTTTCTATGCATATTAGTTAGTTTTGAATCCATAGGATCCACCCCCATGCATGTACCCCCTTTAGATTCAAGTTTGAGGCCATTTGAAGCTCTCTAAAGCAAGTTAGAATTATGTCTTGTGTCCTACTTATTAGATCTCAAATTAGGACACCTCATGTGTTTGGTTTAATGCCTAATAGGTTTAATTATGTTTTAATTTCAGTTTTAGACATGTTAGAGGATGGATTGATGTTAGCTAGGATGGTTAGAATTAGTTTCATTTGGATACCCATGGTTAGATCTAAGTGGTTTAGTCTACATGTCATATTTTTAGCCTCAACTTGTCATTTTAGTGTCTCTTCATATAATGGACTATTTTGTATATATATATATATAATATGTATGTTAGATATATTTCATATATTTAGATGTGTGTGTGGATATATTGTTAGTGGTGTGCTTGTGTTAGAGGAGAGGGGAGTGTGGTTTGATGTGTGTCTTGAGTGGTGTGGAGAGTGAGATGTGTTTCTTTTATCCAAACAACCAAAATTCGTCATAATATTCATCCACGTTTTTAGTAGCCATAGCGATTTAGAAATATCATAACTTTTATCTTAGAAATCTGATTAATCTTTCATTTTTTCTAAAGGAACCATATCGAAGTTAGCTTTCCAAATATATATATATATATATATATATATATATATATATATATATATATATATATATATATATATTAATAGGTAAAATACATTCTAGAACTTTCTGTAAAACTGTTTGAGTGTCAGCTGTCCTAAAGACGAACACATTTTGGTATTTTCGCGATTCCGGAAGCTTTCGGACACGAAAATGCGATTCGTTTGAAGTTTCGGAAAGTCAACACAAAGGGCTACGACATACTTTAATCCTAGAATTTAGTAAAGACCCAATTGGTGCAGTATTAATTTTGAGTAGAAGAGTGACTATATGACATAGGCATTTTGTGAAACCTATGAGCCTATGTAGTATGGATATTAAATGAATGTAGAGTATTAATGCATGATATGTATCCTCTTTACATTGATGTATATATATGGTTGATTGCAAGCATATGGGAATGCAATCAATGTAATGTATGTAAGCAATGCATAAATACATGTAATGAAAGAATGATATACAATGCATGCATAATGTAATGCAATATATAATGATAGCATGTATGGTAATGTAGAATATATGATTCAAGTATGTATATGTCCATTGTTTTCCCTTCTCCTTACATTTTTCCTTTCCTTCCCTTTCTATTTCAGTTTTCTCCCTTTTTTCCCTCTTCTATTTTTACATGTTGTATACAATGTATATAATGTATAGATGCATGTAAGTATGTAATATGCATGAATGACATGTATGTAATGAAAATAAGTATATGTATGCAACTTAATGATATGTGAATGAATATAATGCATGAATATGGGATATGAATGAATGATATGCAAGTATCTATGTTTGCAATAATGAATGTAATGAATATGCATGTATGTATTGTACCTATATTGTATATAGGCCTAGAGTGGTTTACGCTATATGACTTATTGGTTAGACTTGTAGTTTGACTAGAGTTGACCTTGTTTGATTAGAGTGTTGACCAGAGTTGACTTAGATTGGCTTAGTTTGACCTAATTTGACTTAGTATGACTGAGTTTGACCCAGATTTGCATAGTCTGCACTAGAAATCATGCCTAAACACTGCTAAATCCTATTTAACTCATGTATATCTCATCTTTAGGTCTGTGACTTCTCTCTGAGCCAGATTATACTGTCGACATATTTCCATCGGATCTCAGGCGAGTACATTCTCTGATAGTATTTCTGTTTTATGACATCGTCTATGTTTCTTGTATTTAGAGTAAATATCCTTGTTCTCTTGTCACATTGTTCACACGGATTGGTAATTTTCTGGATCCCGTCATGAGATGTTATTTTATACTCTTAGTATACCCTGTGCAAGTCCTTTCCTGTGTATTGTAAAGATATGATTCCTGCGAAGGCTAGCTACCTCCTCAGAGAATCATGTGCCATGACATGTCATTACTGGATCCACTTTACTGGTCGGGGATGGGGGTACTTAGTGTAGATATGTGATCACTTTTACCTTATGTGCTATCCTCCCGTGAGTGTTAGTCATACACTTCACGTATGACTAGCCAGGCCCTTTTTTCTCCTGTGCGATACCCAAGCCGATCACATGTTGAAACTAATACTAAAACTCACATAGAAGTAGTTCCAGATTTTTGTACATGATATACACTATTATCTTTTCCTTACATTCTTTTACAGTCTTGATATATCATACCAGGATGCATATACGCTCTATTTTACCTTGTATATTCACTCTAGATACTGCTACATTTTCAATATCATCTAACTAGAACTGTTATTGGAGATTTGTGCTCGTTTCATCCTGACTGGATATATTGACAAAATTTTACAGATTATGGCGAGGACGAGTGTCCTACCTACTACGGTCCTCATGACGTAGTTGGCCTAGACTTGGAGACCCTAGTTCAGCAGGGGTTAGCTCCCGCCGATGAGGCATTAGTGTAGCTTAGCTAGATTGGTTTGGTACTGGACTTTGTCTCTATATTACATTTTGGCTTGTTATTATTTTAGTATTTGTATTAGAGATTGTTGACTCTAGACTTGTATTATTTTTGTGTCGGATATTCTGGTTGATAATTTTATATCTTGTTGTCTTTATCTTTCGGTATCATCTATCTTTCTTAGAGTTTGTGATTGAGTATATTATATTGTCATTGCTTGTCCTCCATTCGGAGTTGACCGTTCTCGACAGGTTTTGATATTATAACTGTTGTTAGATAGTAGATCTAGACAGCGTTCTACGTCGTTTCTGCGACATAGGCTGGGACGTTGTCTCGCACTCGTGCCCTTACTCCGGGTGCGGGTCGTGACATAACAACCCTAGAGAGTATATATGGCAGCCATGAAATTAATATTCAATGGTGAATGGCAATCCATAAATAGACCCCTACTATCTGATGGAACGAACTATACTTTTTGGAAAACACGAATGACTTTCTTTCTAAAGTCTCTTGACTTTGAACTTTGGTCTATAGTTGTTGACGGTTATAAGAAACCGACACGTATAGTGATTGAGGGTGTACTTATAGACAAGCCACATGACAAATATACTGATGAAGAAAAGTCAAAAGATAGCCTAGATGCACGTGCCATAAATGCACTATTCTGTGTAATTGACAAGACGGAGTTCAATCGAGTTTCTACCTGTACTACATCTCATGATATTTGGAAACTTCTTGAGGTAACCTGTTACGCCCCAGTACTGAAATACGGAGACGGACTAGGCCAGCTACTCCGCGTGAGGTACGAAGATGTCTCGCGACGATTGTGGCTGTCAAGAGACTAGGGGGTGTATGCTACAATCAAGTCTCCTATGGTCTCACAGAGCATCTATGTCTCAATCAATCAAAACAAGAAGAAGTAAATAATGATCATATAAGCCAAAGCAATAAGACGTCCCCGACGCTTCATCAAAATGATTCATGAGCCTAGTTATACAAAATGATAAGCTAGTACCGAGAGTCAATAGTACATAACTATAGTCAGCTTCAGTCTAATTTAATTATAATTATGTAAGGAGCTAAACCTCCAGAACATCCGGCTAACAGGTGCTAGTGGCTAAATGCCAAATACAAAATGAAAGATATCAGAGCGCTGAAGAAGAAACCCACTCATGGTCCCTGGCACCCATACTCCTGGTGTGCACCATTGTTCGAGTAGAAGGCTGGATCCTCTGGCACTGCTACGAGATCTGGCCAAAAAAACCAGCGGGGTCAGGCCCCGAATAGAAAGTACCAAACTATAACCATGGTCAGGTTAAGGGCTTCTGGTCGTAACTTCGGTCCATAGCCTATCACAACACAATAGTCCAACCCAATGACCAAACAAGGACATGGGTTGGACCACGTACCACGATAGTCCATGTTCCACAGTTACTAATAGAAGAAACATATCACAAGCAAGTCAGTTTACAAGCGGCCAATCAATCCTACGGCTTTCTATGATTTGCCTGGGTTATCCCAGTAATGCAAATATATAGGAATCCTCAGATCGTGTATATATATATTTGAAAACCCCTCTCTTTTATTAACAAAGCTCAAAATGCCGAAGCCTGACCAAGTATACAAGACACAAAAACCTATACAAGTATACCACCAAAAGGGAACGAAGAGGGAAGGTTAGGGCTCCGTCAGCGAGAGCAAAGGGAGGGTCGAGGACCAGAATGCTCTCGAACTGTGGGAGCATTGGGTGCTCCGTTTACGACATTGGCGGAAGACTTCCCGAATGAGCTGATCAGCTGAGTATTGGTGACCTTCGTATCTTGCCTTGTTACGATTTTTCCAGATCACCTACGTGGCGGCCGCTGCGATGATCTGGTGGCCGTGGGAGGCAGAACCCCAAGCGACTGCTAGATCGTGAAAGCGTCCACCACCTGGCTCAATATTGTAGAGCTGGTTGAGGGTCCTCCAAGTATTGCCTGGCAGGGTCCCTTGACAAAAGATGTGGTCAATGGTCTCCATCTGACGATCTGGGTAGCAATTGCAGGCAAATGCAAGGCCATTCCCCATGGTGTTGAGGATCTCATCGGTAGGCAGTTTCTTTCTCATGACTCTTCACATGAGGATAGACCACTTCCTAGGGATGCAGGTCTACCAATAGTGCATAATGGGATACGGCTGTCCGATCCCTAGGACAGCGGTCCTCGCCGACCTCACCGTGAATGCCCCGGATGCTTCGAGCGTCCACCTAAGCGCATCATCATCGTGACCGATAGTAATGCCATTCTAGCGGATGCTGTCTACCGTTTCTTCATCGGCCTATTCTCGAATTTTGTCCCAGTGTCAGTCGTTAGTAGAGTAGTTCCATAAGTCTCTGATTCTGCTGTCTCTCGGGGTCTCCATAAGGCTGGGGATTAAGCTGTCTCCCATCCATCGCTCCAGGAATGGGTCCGACTCGCCGGCTCCCAAATGGAGTCTCATTGCTGGCTCGGCGAGATCGCGGCCGATTAGGATACAACGCCAAGCCGTCGAGGATCTGCTATTGGATATGGCCACTGATAGGTGGATGTGTTTGAAGTACTTAGCCTTCATAAACCTGGTCCATAAGTTCTTGCTCGTACGGAGTTTCTACCACAATTTTATAGAGAAAGATTTAATGATATGGGTTAGTTTGGTAAATCCCAGCCCCGTCCTCAGTAGGATGAGCCATGGATTTCCAGCTAGTCCAGTGATGCTTGTTTTGACCGTTATAGTGCCCCCAGAAGAAGTTACAGAAGATATGTTCGATCGATTCCAGAACCTTCTTAGGCGGGGAGCACGCAGCCAGAGTGTGGATGGGGATGGATGTGAGTACATGTTTAATGAGGATCATCTTGCCACTCGGGGACAATATGGTATTATGCCACCCTTTAAGTTTTTTCCTGACTCCAGCTATCAAGTTCTGAAAGATGCGAGCGTTGGATTTCCCATACACTAGGAGGCAACCGAGATAGTTGAACGGGGGGTGAGCAACAGAGAATGATGTTAAGTGGGATAGATTGATGGCGTGCTCTCTCTTGATGTTATGGTGGGCGTAGATAACGCTCTTGGAAGGATTGACCTTCTGGCCCGAACATCTGGAGTACCTCTGCAGAGTGTTGTGGACCACTTCCACCGCTCCAACGTCTCCAGAGGAGAAGATGAGTAAATCGTCTGCGAAGGCCAGATGGATGATGGTAGAAAATCTGCTGCAAGTGTGATAGTGTTGGAAGTTCGGAGTACTGACCATGTTGTTAAGGTTTCTACTCAGGGCATCCGCAGCTATGATGAAGATGGTGGAAGATAGGGGGTCGCCCTGTCTAACGCCATGACTAGATTTAAAAAATCTACCGGCCTGGCCGTCGATAATCGTGGAGAACCACGAGTTGCTGATGGATCTCCATACGGTGTTGGTCCAAGTTTCTGAGAATCCGAAAGCTCTGAATACCCAGATCATAAATTGCCAATCCAGTCTGTCATATGCTTTTTCTATGTCCATCTTAACAGCGATGTTGCCTTCTTTAGCTGGAAACTTCATACAGGTGATTAACTCTTGGGCCACCATAATATTATCCTGGATGTTTCTCCCTTGCACAAAACTGCTTTGCTCCTTTGAAATAATCTTGGGTAGAATCCCCGCCATTCTGGAAGCGATGATTTTGGAGATGATCTTGTTGGTGAAAGTGCAAAGACTAATGGGTCGATAATCCGAAAGGACTACGGGTTATCTTTTTTCGGGATGAGGATGAGGTTAGCGCTGGATATGGCTTTAGGGTGTGTAGCACCCTCGAAGAATGCGATAGCCGCGTCGATGATGTCTCGCTTGATAATTTCCCAGCAGGTACGAAAGAAGACTCTAGTGAAGCCGTCCGGGCGGGGGCACTGTGCTCGTTCAAATCCCATACCACATCTTTCACTTACTGGACCGTCGGGGGACGTTCCAGCTGGATGTTGCGGTGTCGTTTATGAGACGGGGGATTTGGTTCAAGAAGGGTCTGTCATTGTGAACAGTCTCTTTGGTAAATAATTTGGAGTAGAAATCCGCCGCAGCAGCTTGGATGCATTTTCGGTCAGTAATGATGTTCCCGTTGTCGTCACGCCGTACGGTGGATCGATAGCTTCTGTCTGCATCCATTGACGCAAGCATGGAAGAATTTTGAGTTTCTATTCCCCTCGTTATCCCATTTCAATCTCGCTTTCTGCTTCCAGAAGTCGATCTCCACTTTAAGTCAAAATTTGAGAATGGCCTTGGTGAGGTTCAGGGTTGTCCTTGCCTCCGCTGATCGATCCGACGCAAAATGGGTTTCGGCACGGGGGACATCGTCCTCCGCTACCCGTACGGCTTAGAAAATGTCCCCGTAGGCGAGTTTGCTCCAATTGGATAGAGCTTTCCTTGTCGCTCGGAGCTTGTTGCTCACCCGCGATAGGGGATTGGAGGAGTCTTCCTGATTCCATGCCTCCGCAACAATGCCCAGAAATTGGGGGTGTCCAGTCCAGAAGTCAAGGAATTGAAAGTTCTTTTTGAATGGATTAGTATTGTTTTCAATTTCAACCAGCAGAGGGGCGTGATCTGATTCAAAGGATTTGAGATGGGACAGGTTGGTAGTGATCCCCATTCCGTGCCAGCGATCGTTCGTGAGAGCCCTGTCCAATCGGAAGTATTATCGACGGTCGCCTTCCTGCATGCTGCACCAGGTGAAGGCGTTGCCGGTGAACTGAAGGGTGGTGAGATGAGCATTGAAGATGAAATTGTTGAAATCTTGCATGGTCGATGTGGGAGGAGGCCGTCCTCCGGTTTTCTCTTCTCTGCAGGTGATCGCGTTAAAGTTCCTGATGCACAACCAAGGGGAGTTGATGTGGTGGAGATGTATGTCAATGAGGTCATTCCATAGATGCTTTCGCTCAGCGATATCACAGCTACCATGGACCGCAGAGAGGATGGTGCGTTCAGGGAGCATGGAGTGTTCCCACCAGCATGTTAGGGCCTGCCGGGAGTCCTGGATGACCCCAATTTTGACATCCTTCGTACAGAGGATCCAAATGTCGTTTCTGTCTGCTATGGCCGTGGGGAGGCCTAGCTGCAACTGGATAGATTTTAATCTTTTGGGAGGGATTTTGGGTTCAAGAATAATGAGGATGTCGATCTTGTGGATTTTTTGCAGTCCAAAAATTCTCCTTAATGTAGGTTTGTTCTCCAGTCCGCGGACATTCCACGATAGGATGTTAATCATTAATGGAGTTGGAGGGGGGGGTTTTTTGTTCCGCTTGGTGGCGGATCTGGTTTGAATGGTTTTGTTTTCGTCGGTTGCTTTCTTGGCCTTGTCCCCGCGTGAGGTTGACGCTTCTGCCAGAGACAGTTGTTTTTGTCCCCGTACGAGAGTGACGCCTCTGCTTTTGTCGTGGTTGGAGAGTCGCTCGAGGGTTGCTCGAGTGGGTCCGTGGGGGTACTTACCAATTCCTCGGTGGAGTCCAAGATGAGATCCTCGGGGGGAAGAGCCAGGGAGTCACTGGCGCTCTCGATCAGAAGGATAGTTTGCTGGAGAGGGTAACCTGCGGCTTGAACCTGTTGTCCCCTCCGCACTTGGTCTGGCCCGAGGATAGCAAGGGCATCTTTAACAGTGTCTTCGTTAGGACGTTGTTAATCTACGTAGGTGGTGTCGGTGATCTCCTCAGCAATCTTCGTGTTAGGGGGGCTAGGCGCTGTCTCGATGAGTTCTAGTTTGGCAGGGGGAAAGCCAGACTCCATTCGTGGTTTTGCTTCTCCCGAATCTAGAACATCAAATTGGTTGGAGAGAGTGAGGTCTTGGGTGTTGCAGGGGGATAGAGCTTTAATCAGAGCTTTGCTAGGATGCTCGCTTCGGTCTGTCTTGCCGTCACTGGATCCGAATCGAGTGTGCGAGTTCGAACGTGATAGAAAGGGTGACTTGGGTGTCCTTCCCTCAGCTAACTCGTCATTTATCCGGGTTGCTTTCTTCTTGAGTTCTGGGTGGAGGTGGTGGCAGTGCTCCGTTAGGTGGCCTCTTAAATGGCAATGATTGCATAACATAATGTGGTTGTCGTAGAGGACTTATTGGGTGTGGGTCTGGTTGCCCAGCTCTATAGTAATGAAGTTAGGTGGTTCGGAAGTGAGGTCGAGTTCCACACAGATTTTAGCATAGTGAGCCTTGGTTAGGTTGCTGGTCTTGGGGGCCGTGGCCACATACGTTCCGAAAGAGTTGGCGATACGCCTAAGTGCCGCTGGGACAAAGCATATGAGGGATAGATTAGGCAGAGTCACCCAGGCAGCGACCCTTGCTGAATCTTTTTTGGTGGTAAACCCTTGAGACCACTTAATGATCTTCATCTGGTGGGAGCCGATCCTGTAAGTGCCTTTGGACCATACAGTCCTCTGATCGCTATTGAAGGAAATATGGAGGAGAATATGTCTGGGGTCGAGGGTGGCTACTCGGTATTCTGCCGTGAGGCTCCAGCTTGCTATCGCCTCCTACACCCTAGAGAGTTTGGGGGCAACCAGTAGAAAATTTTAGAACAAAAGTGTGGGGGAAGGAGGATGACAGAGAAGTCAATTCCAAATCAGGAAAGGGGACAAAGGGTACAGAGAAATCCTGAAGGAACACAATCTCTGGGAGACAGACATCAGGGAGAAGGAAACCCTTCGGGGAGGCCAGGTCCGGGCGGAGAGCGGCGGCGAAGGGCCGTAACGCTGCTCCAGACGAGGAGGGAACCTTGGTCGTTCCCCCGGAGGCCGGAGGCTGCAACAGAGAGTCATCCGGCTCGGTGCGGAGGGGGGAGACAGTGGTGACAGCCAAAGGGGGCCTGCCAGGGGAGAGTGGGGCCGCTGAGGGAACGACGAGGGTCAAGGCGGCGACTGCACCAGGAGTAGGGGGAGACGCCTCCTGTGGGACAACCGCGGACGGATGAGGAGGGAGGTGGGGGACGAGGACAGCCTCGATCGGGATGGGGGTAGGGTCATCTCGAACCGCCACAGGGGGGGCCTCGAGGCCGGCGACGTTCGAGGAGGGGGGCTGCCGGGGTTCTGGGAAGGAGGGCGGCGGAGTCAAAGTGTGCGGTAGGATGCAGCACAGAAGACGCGGGGACCGAGATTGGAATGGCGGCTGCGGGGGCCGACGAGGGGAGCGCCAGGAGAAGAGGGAAGGGCGGGGGCTGGGGAGGAGCGAGGAGAGAGGATAGGGGAAGGGGGCGGTGGGGAGCACAGAAGGGTTACGGAGGGGTGCGTAAAACTGCGGGTGGGCGGTTAACCCACCAGAGTAAGCGGAGGTGTAGGGGGAGAAATATACGAGGGGGGAACCACCTGGCCTGCGTGACCGCTAGGGGTGGCTGCTCCAAAGTAAGCATCAGTAGAAGATCGTGTGTATATATATATATATATATACACACACACACGTAGCACTTTGATTATGTACCGGTCCCCCGTAAGGCTACCGTGTTAAAACATATAACACATAACACGTAGGAGTCTGATATATTCATCCACTATAAGCGGATGAAACTGTATCTGTGGCGGCCAACCCGACACGTTAGGATAGGGCCTAGGGTGGTTGGTAACGTTCAATCTCGAGATTCTGTTCCCTCCTAATGCTTTTACCGATTTAAGTTGCTAAGATTAACCCTATCTTGATCTTGGAATTACATGTCGTGGTCACATGGTCATCCTCCTATATGTCGTATCATAGTACGTATACCCTAAGTATGAATCCACATCGGCTCAAGGAGTCCCAAATCTAGATCCATGCTTAGTGTAATGCATCAAACAACAATCAATATACCACGATACTATTACTGACCAATTACCATGACTGTGCTGGAAAGCACGCATGTATTGACATATAACACGAATGATCACTTAGCACGCAGAGTCACACCTCAGTGCACTTATTAAATAGCACTGTGGTGCACACTAATATTGTACCTCAATACAACTTAGAAAAGGTACCAGCAAGTATACGGGTAATCAAGCCGGGAACATGGTCAAGTCAGGGAAGTCACATAGACCCCTCGTGACAGAAGTCACATAGGACATGCAAGTCTCAGACATTCATGGCACACTAAGGTTAGGGCAGGAAGTCAAGGCCATCCAATTAAAGTGAGACATGATTATTCTTGAAGCCAAGACAAGATCTACAACTTTCACGTCTTGAGTTTTTCAAGATTCTAGCTACAAAACAGCTCAAACGGGCAAAAATAGTCATTTAGGGTATGAAGCGCACGCAAGTCATGAAGTGGCACAAACGGTGCACGGATAAAAGGTGCATGGTGCGCGAGGTGCAAGGTGCGCGAGGTGTAAGGTACGCAAGCCAAAAGGCGCACGCGAGGTACAAGGTGTATGAGGTGCAAGGTGCGCGAGGTGTGCACACGGTACAAGGTGCACGAGCCAAAAGGCGGACACGAAGTGAAAGGTACGCGAGGTGCAAGGTGCGCTTGGTGCAAGGTGCGCGAGCCAAAAGGCGCACACGAGGTACAAGGTACGCGAGCCAAAAGGCGCGTACGAGGTGCAAGGTGCGCGAGGTGTCGTCCCTTCCAGCAAGCTTTTGGCCATGGAGTTTTAGAAACTTCTAATGTCCATAACTTAGGCTATAGGACTCAGAATTGGGAAAAATAAAGGTCTAAACTGAATGAAATTGAATTCTCTACGACATGGAACAAGTAGTTTTCAAAAAAAAAGCAAGTTTGATAGATCAAAACCACGAAAATCCATAAAACCCTAGTTTTAGAAATTTAGATCTACACAAAATTAGCCATTAAAATCAAAAACTCCAAGAACTAAACTTGTAGAGAATGAAGAGATCAACAATCTAGACTAATAATATCAAAAAATAATAAGAAATAAAAAATACAAGTGGTCTCTCATTTGTGCAAGATGTACTTGCCTAAAAGTTGCTTTGAGGAAGAAAATAAAAAGTTATGAGAGAGAGAGAGAGAGAGAGAGAGAGAGAGAGAGAGAGAGAGAGAGGAGAAGAGAATATATATAGTAGGGTTGGGTTGACTCATAAAAACCCTATTCTTAACATGACCTAACCATATGACTAATGACATGTTAAATGCTACATGATACAACTAATTAAATTAATTAAATAAATAAAATCCTAACCATAATACGGTCTAAAATTTTTATCATTGAAATAGTGAGCCACGCCTACAACCAGACAAGGACAAGGGGTGGCACACTAATCCGCGATAAGATACTGTTCCATGTCATGGCCAATTATAAATACATGATACATGCAATCAAGATACATGTGCCAGATACCATATACAGGAAAAATAAAAATTTATGTATTTCGGGAATTGGGAGTGACGTAACCCATGAAGGGACTTCCCAGGTAAAAGAATCCAAAATCAGCAGACTAACACAGGAATATGAATCATTCAAAATGAAATCCAACGAGTTAATTACACAGATGTTTACTCGTTTCCTAGATATCACTAATCCCTTGCAATCTCCTGGTAAGGATTACAGTAATCACGAGAAGATCAGAAAAGTGCTACGGGCTCTAACCAAGAATTAGAACCCAAAGACAACAACAATCATTAAAGGAAACGTTCTCACCACCATGACTATAGAGACACTTATGGGCAAGCTGATGACCCATGAACTGGACCTACAAGAGTTTGAAGAAGCGACTCTTAAAGAAAAATCGATCGCCTTTAAAGCTCAAGCCAGAAGAATAGCATGCAATGATTCTGATGAAGAATCATCCAGTGGTGATGAACAAGCCCTACTAGTAAAGAATTTCAGGAAATTCCTAAAGTTTAAGAGATCAAATAGAAGGAAGAAAGACGTCTATAAAAGCAACAAAGAAGAAACAATATACTTTGGATGCAAGAAGTCAGGGCACATGAAGAAGGACTGTCCAGCGTCAAAGAAAAGCATGTTGGCCCATTGGTCATGGTCAGACCTGATTTTAATAATTGATTAAACTCTGTCTCAATATAAATACAAGTCAACTCAGATGTTTACCTACGACGTTTTGGACACTGTTCAACAATGGTTATCAACAATGTTCAAGACTGAAGCCGTTTGCTATTCAGAATGTACTTCCTGTTAAGCAATATAATTCTTTATTTTATGAGTCTAGGAATACATTGTACACCGAGTCGTACTGGCAAATAGGCTATCCGAAAACGTTTTTCAAAACCATGATATTCTTTACAAATGACCTACGTTTTTGAAAAATATTCTTTTTACAAAACGCTTCTGAAGGATTGTTCAAAAAGACCAAAATTTATTTTCTCCAAAAATGAACTGGCAGAACCCCAGAAGAACTCGGGCCGAGTTCGGCCAGAGTTCGGCCATTTGGAACGTTAGTAAACGTTGGGTTTTTGTACTTGGTCATCCTTCAGTTACGGTTTGTTACAAAGAGTTCTGTCCGAATTTTGCCCGAATTCTATCAGAGTTCTGTCTTTGGAAAAAGCTATAAATAGAGAAGCATTTCGATTATTTCAGAACACCAATTCACTTTCAATCTCTTCTCTTCTTAAGCTTACATTCTTCCAAAGAGTTCTTAAAAGCTTTCATTTTCAAATCCCAAGCCAGTTACAATCCTCTAGTCGATTTGCCAGTGCGGTACGGTCTAGAAGTGTCAAGAGCGATTGTAATCAGAGGCTTGATAGAAGATTCAACTCTTCACAATTGAAGTTGGACGAGTTCTTCGTATCAAAGCTCCCGTCTGTAGAAGTTACAAGGACTTCGTATGAAAACTTGCGAGATTTTCCAATAGTGGATTCAACTGGAAGCTAGAGTTCTTCCGACTGGACTAGTCCTCACAAGAGGGAAACCAGTATAAATCTCGGTGTTTACGTTTGCCTTCTGATCACTTTTAAATTCTATCATTTACCTTTGTGATTATTATTTTATCTGTGATCTAACTGCTAACAAGTTTTTAATTAGCAATATTCCGTTGCCTACTCTATTCACCCCCCTCTAGAGTATTCTGCTTTACGATTTCGTTCCTACAATTGGTATCAGAGCAGGTTCTCCATCTAGAGGTATTATATTCTGATCCTAATTGTTTCTACAATTGGTATCAGAGTGGGTTATACAGGTTAAGCAAGGTAAAACAGCAGTTATATTCAATTTTATATAGATCACAGCTTTACACATGGCAACTGTGAAATTCACAAGTGAAGGCCAAGCCACAAACAGACCTCCACTGTTTGACGACACAAACTACACTTTTTGGAAAACACGTATGAGTTTCTTTCTGAAATCTCTTGATTTTGACTTATGGTCTGTAGTTATTGATGGCTATAAAAAGCCACCTCATGTAAATGTCGATAGAGTTTTAGCTGAAACCCCCATGACAAATATACAGAGGAAGAAAAGAAAAAGGCTAGTCTTGACGTACGTGCTATTAACGCTTTATTTTGTGCTTTAGACAGAACTAAATTTAACAGGGTATCTATCTGCACAACTGCAAATAAAGTGTGGAAACTTCTTGAAGTCACACATGAGGGCACAACTCAAGTCAAAGAATCAAAGGTCAGCAGACTTACTCAAGAGTATGAGGCATTCAAAATGAAGCCCAACGAAACAGTTACTCAGACGTTCAAAAGATTCTTGGATATTGTAAATCCTTTGTCCTTCCTAGGCAGAGATTACTGTAACCATGAAAAGATTCACAAACTCCTGCGAGCACTTACAAAGAACTGGAGTCCGAAGGCTACTGTAATCATTTTAGGAAACGACCTCACTACCAAGACATTTGAAGTACTCATGGATAAGCTACTCACTCATGAACTAGAGCTACAAGACTTTGAAGAGCCTGCACCAAAGGAGAAGACGATCGCTTTCAAGGCTCAGCACAGAAGATCTGCTGAAGATGATTCAGACAACAGTGAATCTGATGCTGAAGATCAAGCACTCCTTGCAAGAAAATTCAAAAGATTCTTGAGATATGAGAAGAAGATAAAAGAGAACAATAGAGGCAACAGCTGGTAACAAAATGACGCTGTCTGCTACGGCTACAAGAAGAAAGGACACATGAAGAAGGACTGTCCTACAAACTCATCAACAAGCAAGAAGAGCAACAGATACGAGAAAGGAAACCTGAAGAGATCAACATCTCGGAAGTATGCCAACACCAGCATATGGCATGAAAGTGAAGCCAGCGACTCAGAAGATGAACAATCAGAAGACGCTGCAAATATATGCTTTATGACATCCGATCAGGTACTCTTTGAACCTATATTTGATATATATGATGACTTCACCTTTGAGCAATTAAGAGAAGCCTTCAGTGAACTGTTAAGTAATTACAGGAAACTGCGCAGCAAATATCAGAACTCTAAGAAGGTACTCAAAGAGTACAAAGGTGAAATAAGAAGACTTACCGACCTACTAGCTGAGGTTAAAGATAATGTTTGTGAGTCTGGTGAGCTTTCTTCTATTAAGCTCTTATTACACGAGACTACCAAGTCATCCGAAGAAAAAGACAAGGTTATTGACCAACTGAAAGAAGAACTTTCTAAAGAGAAAAAAAGTCTTCAAAGTGTACAAGTCAGAATGGAAGCACTCACTTCTGACTATACTAAGTTATATGATACTTCCAAAAGATTGGAAATTAGGTTAGGAAAACAGCCTGAGACTGCTGCTTCCTACCCAAACACGTGTCACTTACCAAAAAATTGCAACATTCCTAAACCTAACACTGTCAGACCTAACCCTATCAAACCTTTGCCTAAAAAGGTTATGCCCAAACAAGATAATAGGTATGCTTTCTTCTATACTAGAAAACCTAAACTTACCAACCATGCACACCACTCAGCTTTCAACACTCAATATGCTAAATGTCATTATTGTGGCCTCATTAGTCATATATCTTCTGCATGTAGAATGAGAAAGTCAGTAAATTTAAATATTTATACATGGATACCGAAAACTAACCAGTCAGGACCCTACAAGAAATGGGTACCAAGAGTTTCATCTACAAATTATTTTGTAGGTGGGACGCCCTTCACATGCTAGGAGCAAATGGATCCTCGACAGCGATTGCTCACGGCACATGACCGGTGACGCTTCATTATTCGCAGTCGAAGAGGAATAAAGAAGGATACGTCTCCTTCGGCAATAATTTAAAAGGGTATATAATCGGTATTGGTGATATTGGTAAAGCTCCCTATCCAGTGATTAAAGATGTTTGTCTTATTACTGAGTTAAAACATAATCTGTTCAGCATAAGCTATTTAGCTGATCACGGTTATGGTATTAACTTCGTAAAAGACAAATATACTATTATTGATAGTTCAACTGGTAGTACTATATTTGAAGGTATCAGAGAAGACAATATATATGTTTTCTATTTGTTAGAAGATACTAACATTTCATGTAGATGTTTAATAGCTAAAAGCGATGAGTGAGACTCGGTCATGCAAATATGGATACTATTTCTAGATTATCTACGAAGAACCTAGTACGCAGTTTACCGGACATTACATTCAAGAAGGATTCGATATGCAGTCAATGTAAAAAGAACAAAGCTACTCGATCCACTTTCAAGTCAGTAAACGATGTATATACTACTAGACCTCTACAATTGCTATATATGGACTTGTTTGGTCCTAGCAGAGTTGCTAGCCTCGGAGGTAAGCTATATGCTTTTGTAATTATAGATGATTATTCTAGATACACGTGGGTATATTTTCTGACACGCAAAAACGATGTATTATCAGAATTTATCGCCTTTTGTAAGAAAGTACAGAATGAAAAAGGTTACATGATCACTCGTATTAGAAGCGATCATGGAGGCGAATTCGAGAATGCGGAGTTTGAGCAATTTTGTGACACACACGATTTTGTGCACGAATTCTCCTGCCCTAGGACTCCACAAAAAAATAGAGTTGTGGAACGTAAGAACAAAACTCTATCCGAAATAGCCAGAGTAATGTTAAACCAGTTTAGTCTACCCAAGTATTTCTGGGCTGAAGCTGTCAATACAGCTTGTTTTATTCTCAATCGAGTTCTAATTTGACCCAAATCGAAGAAGACTCCATTTGAGTTATGGTTTGATAGAATTCAATCAGTTTCATATTTTAGAATATTTGGTTATAAATGCTTTATTCTTAATACAAAAGATAATTTGGGAAAGTTTGACGAAAAGGCCGATGAAGGTATATTTTTAGGTTATGCGGGCAAAAGTAAAGGATACAGAGTCTTCAACAAAAGAACCATAATCATTGAAGAGTCAATCAATGTCACCTTTGATGAACTAAATCAAACGACAATCGATGACAATGACGAAGATCTCAATGTACCCAGCAAAGCACCAGCTGATCCTCCTAGAGAAGATCCAGGAACCAGCTACCTTCGGAGTCTGCCAAAAAGATTGAAGTTCACGGATGATCATCCAAAGGACTTGGTAATTGGTGAGATTACCAAGGGTGTAAGTACTCGCTCCTCTAATAAAGATATAGCTTTTTGTGTTGCTTTTGTCTCGCAGTTTGAACCCAAAAATATTGATGAAGCATGTAGTAATAATTTTTGGATAGATGCTATGCAAGAGGAATTAAACCAATTCGAACGGAATCAAGATTGGGAACTTGTTCCCAAGCCCATTGATCATCCGGTCATTGGCACCCGATGGATATTCCGAAATAAACTGAATGAGAATGGTTTAGTGACTCGTAATAAGGATCGACTCGTAGCTCAAGGATACAATCAGGAAGAAGGTATCGACTACGATGAGACTTATGCCTCGGTTGCGAAATTAGAATCCATTCGCATGTTATGTGCATTTACATGTTTTCATATTTTAAGTTATTTCAAATGGATGTCAAAAGCGTATTTTTAAATGGTTTTATAAAAGAAGAGGTTTATGTAGCTCAACTACCTGGTTTTACTGATTTCAAATTTCCTGAATATGTTTTCAAGTTGAAAAAAGCTTTATACGGTTTGAAACAAGCCCCTCGTGCTTGGTACGATCGTCTAAGCTCTTTTCTACTTGATAACGGTTTTTCAAAGGGAAAGGTTGACACTACTTTGTTTATAAAATCTTTGAATAATAATATTATTTTGATTCAAGTCTATGTAGATGATATTATCTTTGGATCTACTGATGAATCTTTTTGTCAAGAATTTTCAAAGTGTATGCAGAATGAGTTTGAGATGAGCATGATGGGAGAGCTGAAGTTCTTTCTCGGACTGCAAATCAAACAAATCAACAATGGGACGTTCATAAATCAAGCTAAGTACACAAAGGATCTACTAAAGAAGTTCGACATGGAAACATCAAAGCTACTTAGCACTCCAATGGCGACTTCAACCAAGCTTAATATTGATGAATAAGACAAACCTGTCAACATACGTAAGTATCGAGGTATGATCGGTAGCTTACTTTATTTAACTGCCAGTCGACCAGACATTATGTTTAATTTTTGCTTTTGTGCACATTTTCAAGCCAATCCTAAGGAATCACATCTGTGCGCAGTTAAGCGTATCTTTCGATACCATAAAAGCACTTCTTCTGTCGGCTTATGGTATTCCAAAATCATGTCATTTGACCTAATCGGTTATTCTGATGCTGATTTTGCCGGATGCAAAGTAGATAGAAAAAGTACTAGCGGCACATGTCATTTCCTAGGAAAAGATTTAGTCTCTTGGTTTAGTAAAAAGAAAAATTCTGTTGTATTATCAACAACAGAGGCTGAGTATATCGTCGCAGGACGTTGTTGTGCACAAATTTTGTGGATGAAACAAACCTTAGAAGACTATGGATTGTATTTTTCACATATACCCATTTTCTGTGATAACACTAGTTCTATTAATTTGACTAAAAATCCTGTATGTCATTCTCGTACTAAACATATCGAGATCCGACATCATTTTCTTAGAGATCATCAACAAAATGGAGATATAGACCTTGTATACATAGACACACAGAATCAATTAGCTGACATACTCACAAAATCTTTAGCGGAAGATCGTTTCAACTATTTACGTCCAGAA
Source organism: Iris pallida (assembly GCA_029216955.1). Lineage (NCBI taxonomy): Eukaryota > Viridiplantae > Streptophyta > Magnoliopsida > Asparagales > Iridaceae > Iris > Iris pallida. The sequence continues at coordinate 9,301,526 of JANAVB010042620.1, read as the reverse complement.
TTAGGAATTTTAGATATCAATAATATTAATTAATTTTGTTTTATTAATTATTTATTCGACACTCATAAACTGTTTTCGAGACAAGCCTAAAAAGAGTCTGTCTGTCACCACGACTACGGTCGAAGCAAAGGGGTATTTAAGAGTTCCCCGGTGAACCTCCGTTAGCTGGGACAATACTCCTATAGCAAATCTGAGACAGATGCTGAGTAAAGAATACTAATTTGTAAAATAATATTAATTATATTATTTTGAGATTTAAAATTACTAAACTTTGAATTAAGTATTTGAAACGAATTAATGAAAAAGAATGTGGCCTCATTTGAGTTTTTTTATATATATATATATAGCCAGGCAACCCTTGGCGAATTCGGCCCGAGTTCGGTCCGAATTCGGCCAGAATTCGGCTGGGTATTTATATATACCAGCACCAACCCGAGGCTTCCTTCTTCTTCATTCTTCTCCACATCCTCATAACAGCAGCTCCACCCCTCCGAAACCTTAGTTCTTCTCCATCATTGTTCTTCCAATCCTTGTGGAGTTTCTCGTCAAAACTTTGGATTCGTGCGGAGATCGTCATCCTCTACAACATATCCAATTCTTAGAAGGTATAATCTCTTCTTTCCTCCACTTTTCAATACTTAGGATTTGTAGAAATTTTTTGGAAAAGAATGTCTAAGTTCAATCCCTTCAAGAGGAAGAAGACCAATGCCAGTGAAGAGGCATCGTCTTCTGATCCGCATACGGATTGCCTCTTCTCTCCGATCCAATCGGACGATGGTGCATCGGATGAGTTTTACTTTAAAACTTTCGATCAAGCTTTATTGTGGTACGCCGATTTTATCATGCGTACTATTTGCACCGGATCACCGATTAAGTGGACTATCTTTCCGGATCACCACCCTTATTTTGAGGCATTAGGGTTACAATATTTTGTCACCTTACAATTTCCTATTGCCACTAATGCTATAAGATTATTCTATTGTAATTTCGTGTTAGACACTTTTATAGCGAGGACACGTGTCGGAGGAATTGATATCGAATTCACTGATAAAACGTTAGCGAAAATCCTTGGTATCCCAAATGAAGGTGCCCCGCTCGATGACATCATTGATTTTGATTTCCCCGATGGCACGATACTCGTTAGTTTCAAGAATGAACTTTGTGCGCCCGCACGCGTTCTTCCTGGAAAGTTCAAGGCTAATAACTTGAACTTATTTAACTAAGAATTACATCGCATCATCTATTCCACCTTACTTCCAAAATCCACTTCCAAAGATGATGACACTGCACTTGAGCTTTCTTTTCTTTATCATATTCTTAAAGGGATTACTTTTTCTGCCCCTAAGACTATCATTCAGATGATGGGTAGATATCGCGGGAGCGACCGTAACCTATCTTATGCGATGCTTATTCCTCGCATTTTTTAGAGATTTGATATTGATTTATCTACTTGTGCTGTCGACCCCGAGTCCAAGTTTCTCAAACTCTCTCGTCGCAGTATTGTATCTGTTCCTCCACCTACTGCACCTACTCCTCCTGCACCTACTCCCACTGCTCCCACAACACCTGTTCCTCCTCATTCTTACCCTATAACATTTGAGGGTATCCATCAGTACTTATCAGATTTGCAGTCTTTTTATGTTGAGACCTCTAGGGAACACGAGTTTCGTGATGTGACTCGGTTCCAAACGATTGCCAACTCCTTCGCCGATCTGAGGTTTGCACAGACAGGTCATTCTGCTAGCTCTCTGCCTCGAGACCCTTCTGTTTCTGGCTACCGTATTGACGACGAGGCGATTCACTCTCTGTTCCAGCCAGGAAATGCCTATGATTGGTATCGTATCGCTGGCGCCACTCCTCGTACTTCTGGCGCTGGTACTTCTAGAGCTGGTCATTCTGGACATGCTGGAGCTGCAGCTGATGTTGATGATGATGATGATGAGTTTTGAGATGTTAGATTATTGAGACTGTTACTTTTGTCGCATGTTTACTTGGAAATGTTCCGACATTCCAAGATTATTTTAGTACTCTTTTTTTAGCACTTTTTTCTATTATGTGACTATTCATGGACATGGTTTTTGATTATGCCTCAGTTTTGGCATTTTAGTCTATTATTCAGCACTTTATATGTTTCAATATTATCTTATTTTGTTTATACCATACCTGTCATGATTATTTATGTTATTGTGTTTCTTCACTGTTTGTTACTTATGCATTGATTGCGGAGGAGCTTTCTCTTTTGCAATCATTTTGCTAAGTGACAACGGGGGAGAAATAAGGATCTAACAATTTTTTGTGAATACAGGTTATGAACAATTTCTTTTTGGTTACTATTTTGAATTGATTCCAAGCTTAGATGTTATATCGGCAAGGTTTGTCAATTATCAAAATGGGGGAGATTGTTGGCCCATTGGTTATGGTCATACCTGATTTTAATAATTGATCAAACTCTGTCTCGATATAAATACAAGTCAACTCAGATGTTTACCTACGACGTTTTGGACACTGCTCAACAATGGTTATCAACAATGTTCAAGACTGAAGCCGTTTGCCATTCAGAATGTACTTCCTGTTAAGCAATGTAATTCTTTATTTTATTGAGTCTAGGAATACATTGTACACCAAGTCGTACTGGCAAATAGGCTATCCGAAAACGTTTTTCAAAGCCATCATATTCTTTACAAATGATCTACGTTTTTGAAAAATATTCTTTTTACAAAACGCTTCTGAAGGATTGTTCAAAAAGACAAAATTTATTTTCTCCAAAAATGAACTGGCAGAACCCCAGGAGAACTCGGGCCGAGTTCGGCCATTTGGAATGTTAGTGAACGTTGGGTTTTTGAACTTGGTCATCCTTCAGTTACAGTTTGTTACAAAGAGTTCTATCCGAATTCTGCCCGAATTCTGTCAGAGTCCTGTCTTTGGAAAAGCTATAAATAGAGAAGCATTTCGATCATTTCAGAACACCAATTCACTTTCATTCTCTTCTCTTCTTAAGCTTACATTCTTCCAAAGAGTTCTTAAAAGCTTTCATTTTCAAATCCCAAGCCAGTTACAATCCTCTAGTCGATTTGCCAGTGCGGTACGGTCTAGAAGTTTCAAGAGCGATTGTAATCAGAGGCTTGATAGAAGATTCAACTCTTCATAATTGAAGTTGGACGAGTTCTTCGTATCAAAGCTCGTGTCTGTAGAAGTTGCAAGGACTTCGTATGAAAACTTGCAGGATTTTCCAATAGTGGATTCAACTGGAAGCTAGAGTTCTTCCGACTGGACTAGTCCTCACAAGAGGGAAACCAGTATAAATCTTGGTGTTTGTGTTTGCCTTCTGATCACTTTTAAATTCTATCATTTACCTTTGTGATTATTATTATTTTATCTGTGATCTAACTGCTAATAAGTTTTTAATTAGCAATATTCCGCTGCCTACTCTATTCACCCCCTCTAGAGTATTCTGCTTTACGATTTCGTTCCTACAAAGCAATCCATATGACAGATCAAGATCAAACAGAAAAGCTACAATTGGTCGGAAGTATATAAATACAAGCATCTGTCACGAAAGTGATGCCAGTGAATCAAAGGAAGAGGACAAACCCTGCAGCACTGCGAATGTCTGTCTCATGGCATTCGATAAGGTATCTGCTAACCGTTTGTAAGATAATTTAACTTTCGATGAGTTAGAAAATGCCTTTAGCGAACTACTTGAAGGTCACAGAAATGTGTTAGACAAGTACAAACAATCTCAAAAAGTGGTTAAGGTGTGCACAACCGAAGTAGCCAGATTGTATAATCTTCTCAAAGATATCAAAGAGACATCTACTATTGGTAACACGGATGAGATAGACAAACTTAAAATAGACTATCATGAGGCTATTCTCACCATCAAAAGAAAAGAAAGAGACTTTGTCAAAGTACAAGAACTTTATGACATATCTAAGAAGAGGCACTTAGTCACAGAGCAAAGACTCATTGATCTGACTGCTAGATATGAGGAGTCATGTGCGGTCTCTTAAAAGTTAGAGATCAAGTTAGACAAGCAGGCAATCCCTGTGACACAGCCTAAGGTTAGTCCAAATGCTAAGCATACATATAAGAGGACACAACCACAGAAAGCACGCAAGAAACACGCTCATCATCATGCTTTCACATACAGGTTTAAAAAAATACAATTACCTGTCAACACAGAAACAAAGAACACTTTTTCAAAACTTACTAGCATGTACTGTGGTATATACGGGCACATATCACAGTATTGACTAGCAAGAAAGCTTTTTGACAATCAAATACTTGTTTAGAGACCTAAGACTAATCAATATAGACCCTTCAAGAAATGGGTACCAAAGGATTCATCTACTTTTTTTGTAGGTGGACCCTCAACCCTCTTATACTAGAAGCAAGTGGATCCTCGATAGCGGATGTTCGCGGTACATGATTGGTGATGCATCTTTGTTCGCTACGCTATCATTGAAGAAAGAAGGATATGTTTCCTTCGAAAATAACTTGAGAGGTAATATAATTGGAAATAACACTTTTGGTATGTCTCCTTACACAGTAATAAAAGATGTTTGTCTAGTTACAGAATTAAAATATAGCCTACTTAGCATAAGTCATTTGGCAGATAATGGTCATGGCATCAATTTTGTAAAAGACAAATGTACTATATATGATATGTCATCTGGTAATCCCATATATGAAGGGATTAGAGAAGACAACATTTATGTTTTCTTTCTAGAGATTACTAACAATGCAGGAAGGTACCTAGTAGCAAATTAGGATAAATGTTGGCTATGGCATATGAGGCTGGGACATGCTAATATGGATGCTATCTCACGACTTAGTACCAAGAAGTTGGTAAAAGGACTCCCCGAAATAATATTTAAGAGAGACATGGTATGTGCTTATTGTGAAAAGAACAAGGCAACTAGGTCAACCTTTAAATCCATCATTGCTGTAAGTACTTCTAGACCCTTGCAGTTAATTCATATGGATTTATTTGGCCCTAGTAGAGTCGCTAGTCTTGGCGGTATGCTCTACGTTTTTGTTATTGTTGATGATTTCTCTCGTTTTACTTGGATTTACTTTTTATCAAATAAAAGTGATGCTATTTTTGATTTTCAGATATTTTACAAAAAAGTATAAAACGAAAAAGGCTTCATGATTACTCATATCCGAATTGATCATGGTGACGAATTCATAAATTCCAATTTCAAAAAGTTTTGTGATGATAGTGGATATTACCATAAATTTTTTTGTCCTAGAACACCCCAACAGAATGGTGTTGTGGAGCGAAAGAATCGAACTCTAAGCGAGATGGCTAGAGTCATGCTGAATCAGCATAATTTTCTAAAATATTTTTGGGCAAAAGCTGTTAGTACAGCCTGTCATGTTTTAAATAGGGTGTTAATTCGACCTATCTCGAAAAAACACTATATGAGCTTTGGTTTGGAAGGATTCCTAATATTTCTTATTTTAAAGTTTTTGGATGTCGTTGTTTTATCCTGAACACCAAGGACAACTTGGAAAAGTTTGACTCTAAAGCAGATAAAGGGATATTTTTCGAATATGACGCTAAAAGTTAGGGATATAGAGTATTCAATAGAAGATTTGTGATTGTTGAAGAATCTATTAATGTTACTTTCGATGAGCTCAATAACCACCGATCTAGCGACAGTGATGATGAAGATGCACAGGTCAAATCCAAGTCATCCAAAGATACTGCTACCAGAGAGAGCCCTGTGGAAGATCTAACATAGAGATTCAAATCTTGGAGATTTATACCAGATCATCCAGAGATGCTCATTATAGGTGATGTATCTGTTTGTAAAAACAAAATTTTGATTTCTACAAACTAAGAAAGAAAGAAAGTACAAGAGTACAATGATTTTTGGGGAAGTATAACTATAGAAATCTGATCAGAAGACGATCACTTTATCCCTTGAACGATGTGATATTGAATACACAAGCCTTTAGAGAATACAACAGCACATTAGCAAGAGATTATGATCATTAGTGATGCTTTAGAACTGATTTGAAACTCTATTTATAGAGTTCTGAAATAATTGTTAAGTAGTTATTTTGAGTGGCGCACATCTCTGAGTTGCGTGCCTGTATGTAATGCCCCGCTCCGTACGAGGCATTTGGTTGGCTTGTTGGGTTGCTATCAGGATATTGGACCGTAACTTAAGTTGAAAATTAGGAGAATTGAGACTGATGTAGTCTCACTCAGCTGGCTAGACGGAATGGGTATTAGAATGTGGCTCGCTGGTGGAGCTACGCATAGTGGAATTGTGTGTGATCGGAACAGGAAGACCCTTTTATGCAAGTGAGTGGAGCTATCCTTCCTCCTCCTTACTCCTTCATGCTTAATAAATGAAGTATTGAAATGCTATGAATTGTCCCTAAATGTCCCATGTTTCATTTGCTGAATAATAGAGATGTCTGTTGAGAATTATTGAAATGTACAACACATTGAACTACTAATGTGATGTGAGGCCTAAGAATGAATTGATAACATTGCCCATTAAGCTTAACACTGCCGGAACAAGTAGACACTTGAATAATGTGATGCCTTATGAATGATAAAGAAATGAACTGGCTATGCTATCGAACCAATGAACTGAATGAAACACTAGAATCATGTACTATCTGTATAACTGTTGCAAGAATATAAAATGTTCCCTGTCCCTAATAAGCAATGAAAGAATGAATGAATGTTATGTTCCTTATCGAAATGAATGATATGAGAAACATTGCAATGAAGCAATGAATGAATAATGATGAAGTATGGGATCCTTGAGATCACCAAATGAAATGATGGTAATGATGAAATAAATAAGTCATTGAATATGACTAATGATGCACTGTTGCCTTTACTTTCCTTAATATATTTTACCATATAATTATGTTCACAATCGAGTCGGACACGCATTCGCATGGTCATGGACAACTTGTATACAAGGTTTGAGTAATAATTTCCTCGAACGGTTCCTAGGGCCCTGGGGACCGATTCGGCCTAGAAGAAAATAATGATGAGTGCTATGGGAGCACGGATAAGGCAGGGTGGCATAGAGGCTCGCCACCTACTATGCTGACCGTATTATCTTGAAATAAAATAAAATAAAGAGAGTCCATATGGTTTAACAACACTAGTGACCATGTAGTCAGGATGCATGCTAATGAATGTTTTGTGCAGGCAGCATAAGTATATATGATAACCTGTATTTGATGCATGTATGAGAAGTCGGCTATCGGTAAGAATCACATAATTGTGATATTGTACATATTGGTTCAAGTTGCCTGCTTAACATGCTAAATAAAATGATGATGTGTTGTTGCCTTTAAAATGAGAAACCCTATAACTTGCTTAACATGTTAAATATGAATTTGCTGATGCATTGCATGTTAGATCATTGCCATAACCTGTTGAATGATAACTCCAAGTATGCTAAACGATGCCTTCAGAAAGTATTTCCATAATATGCTGCAACGTGTTAACTCAATGTTGCTTAGATGATGCCTTACATAAAGAAATGCTATACCATGCTATGATATGTTTACTTCTATGTTTCTGCTCAAGAACAGTAAACTGATGCTAGGCCCCAAGTAGAAAGACCATTCTAATAAATGCTGCTTAAATGATTACTTAAATGTTAGTTTAGGCGAGTGGGTTAGATTCTGCTCGCCAGTACATAGATGATGTGCTGACCCATGTTTTATGGGCAGGTGCTCGTGCTTGGAATGTTCTACACACGAAGATTGGCTTGATTGGTCCCGCGACATCGAAGATTTGTTGGGCATACAGAAGCTCTCCTTGCACAAGATGATGTCTTTTGCTTATAAAGGGCATAATGTATGGAACATTGTAATCAGTTGTACCAGTGAGATTGTAAGCCAAGTCGGTATATCGAGTTGTAATCCAATGTATCGATCCAAATATCTGTTGGCCCATTGGTCATATGGTCAACCTGATTTTAATAATTGATCAAAACTCTGTCTGGATATACGAAGCTTGTTGGGACATCTCAGCTTCTTGGACATAAGCAAGATTGGATATTCACTCCGTTCAAGACTGAAGATCTGTTTGCCTACTTGAGTCTGTACTTCCTATGCAATGTAATTTTTCACTTTATTTGAGTCTAGGAATACGTTGTACACCGAGTCGTACTGGCAAATAGGCTATCCCCAAAATAGTTCAAAATGTTTTAAAATGACCTATCAAAATGTTTACAAAAAGGTTTTCAAAAAGGTTTTCAAAAATCACCAAAAATCTATTTTAAAACCCTAACCTAACCCTGACAGAACTCGGCCAGAGTTCGGCCAGAGTTCGGCCAGAGTTCGGTTGGTGGCCGTTTGATTTTTGAATTCTCTGGAACTTGGTCCTCCTGCAGTTGCGGATTTGACCGAGATTTGCTCATCGAGTTCTGCCCGAATTCTGCCCGAATTCTGACAGAGTTCTCCCTTTGGAATTCCTATAAATAGAGATGGATTTCGATCATTTCAATTCACTCATTCACTTTCAATCTTCTCTCTATCTAAAAAGCTTTCTGCCTTCCAAAGAGTTTTCTAGAGCTTTCATTTTCAGATCCCAAGCCAGTTACAATCCTTTAGTCGATTTGCCAGTGCGGTACGGTCTAGAAGTTTCTGAGAGATTGTAATCAGAAGGCTTGATTGAAGAATACCTCTTCACATTTGAAGTTGGATGAGTTCTTCGTATCAAAGCTCGCGTTGTAGAAGTTGCAAGGACTTCGTAAGAAAACTTACGGTTTTTCCTATAGTGGATTCAACTGGTAGCAAGAGTTCTACCGACTGGATTAGTCCTCAACAGAGGGATACCAGTATACATCGCTGTCTTTGTATTTGCTTTCTGAACTCTGCCTTTACATTATTTCAACTGTGATTATATACTGTGATTGTGTTGCTAACATTTTTAATTAGCATTATTCCGCTGCCAACTCTATTCACCCCCCCTCTAGAGTATTACGCTTTACTATATCGTTCCTACAATTGGTATCAGAGCGGGTGTTACAGGTAAAGCGAGGTAACAGTGCTATTATTTATTAGATCACAGCACATCACATGGCTACTATGAAATTCACAAGTGAAGGTCAGGCCACAAACAGACCCCCACTGTTTGATGGTACTAACTACACTTATTGGAAAACACGGATGAGTTTCTTCTTGAAATCTTTTGATTTTGACTTATGGGCTATTGTTCTTGATGGCTATCAGAAGCCACCTCGTATAAATGTCGAGGGAGTTTTGGTTGAAAAACCCCAAAGCAGTTATACAGAGGAAGAAAAGAAAAAGGCCAGTCTTGACGCACGTGCCATTAATGCTCTTTTTTGTGCCTTAGACAGAACAGAATTTAACAGGGTATCTACATGCACAACGGCAAATGGTGTGTGGAAGCTTTTCGAAGTTACACATGAAGGCACGACTCAAGTCAAGGAGTCAAAAGTCAACAGACTTACTCAAGAGTACGAGGCGTTCAAAATGAAGCCAAATGAAACAGTCACACAAATGTTCGAGAGGTTCTTGGATATTGTAAACCCTTTGTCCTTCTTAGGCAAAGATTACAGTAACCACGAAAAGATTCGCAAACTCCTGCGAGCTCTCACCAAGAACTGGATTCCAAAGGCTACAGCTATCATTGAAGGAAACGACCTCACCACAATGTCACTTGAAGTACTCATGGGTAAACTACTCACTCATGAACTGGAGCTACAAGATTTTGAAGAGCCTGCTCCAAAGGAGAAGACTATCGCCCTCAAGGCTCAGCACAGAAAAGCTACTGAAGATGACTCAGACAGCAGTGGATCTGACGCTGAAGATCAAGCTCTCCTAGCAAGGAAGTTCAAAAGATTCATGAGACATGAGAAGAGAGTCAAAGAGAACAACAGCAACAACTGGTATCAAGAAGATGCTGTCTGCTATGGCTGTAAGAAGAAGGGACATATGAAGAAGGACTGTCCCATCAACTCATCATCGAACAAGAAGAACAACTGGTATGAAAAAGGCAACCTGAAAAGATCAACGTCTCGGAAATATGCCAACACCAGCATATGGCATGAGAGTGAAGCTAGCGACTCAGAAGATGAACATTCAGAGGACGCTGCAAACATCTGCTTCATGGCAATCGATCAGGTACCTACTGAACCTGTAGAAACATATGATGACTTCTCCTTTGAGCAATTAGGAGATGCCTTCAGTGACCTGATGCTTGACTACAGGAAACTGCGTAGTAAATATCAGACCGCTAAGAAGGTACTCAAAGAGTACAAAGGAGAAATAGGAAGACTTACCGACCTACTAGCTGAGGTTAGAGCTAATGTTAGTGAGTCTGGTGAGCTTTCCTCTATAAAGCTCTTATTACACGAGACTAAACAGTCATCCGAAGAGAAAGACAAGATTATAGACCAATTGAGAGAAGATCTTTCTAGAGAAAAGAAAAGTCTTCAATCTGCATAAATCAGAATAGAATCACTCACTTCTGATTATACTAAGTTATATGACACTTCCAAAAGGTTAGAAATTAGGTTAGGAAAATAGCCTGAGCCTGTTGCTTCCTATCCTAACACGTGTCACTTACCGAGAATTCGGAACATTCCCAAGCCAAACACTGTCAGACCAAACCATATAAAACCTTTACCCCAAAAGGTTAAGCCCAAACATGATCATAGGTATGCATTTTTCTATACTAGAAAACCCAAACCTACCAACCATGCACACCACTCAGCTTTCAACACTCGACATGCACAATGTCATTATTGTGGCCTCATTGGTCATATATCATCTGCATGTAGAATGAGAAAGCTTGTAGATTTAAATGTTTATGCTTGGATACCTAAAGCTAACAATTCAGGACCCTACAAGAAATGGATACCAAAGATTTCATCTGCAAACTGTTTTGTAGGTGGAACACCCTTTACATGCTAGAAGCAAATGGATCCTCGACAGCGGTTGCTCACGGCATATGACCGGTGACGCTACCCTATTTGCAACACTGTCGAAGAAGAAGAAGGAAGGTTATGTTTCCTTCGGTAATAATTTGAAAGGGTATATTATTGGTATCGGTGGTGTTGGTAAGTCTCCCTATCCAGTGATTAAAGATGTCTGTCTGGTTACCGAGTTGAAACATAATCTGCTCAGCATAAGTCATCTAGCTGATCATGGTTATGGTATCAACTTTGGCAAAGACAAATGTACTATAGTTGATAGCTCAACTGGTAGTACTATCTTTGAAGGAATCAGGGAAGACAATATATATGTTTTCTATCTGCTAGAAGAAGCTAACATTTCAGGTAGATGCTTAATGGCCAAAAGTGATGAGAGTCATCTATGGCACATGAGACTCGGTCATGCAAACATGGATACAATTTCAAGATTATCCACAAAGAAGATAGTACGCGATTTACCAGACATAACATTCAAGAAGGATTCGGTATACAGCCAATGTGAAAAGAACAAGGCTACAAGATCCATATTCAAGTCTATAAACGCAGTATGTACTACTAGACCTCTACAATTGCTACACATGAATTTATTCGGTCCTAGCAGAGTTACTAGCCTCGGAGGTAAATTATATGCATTTGTTATTGTAGATGATTTTTCTAGATACACGTGGGTATATTTCTTGACACGCAAGAATGACGCATTATCCGAATTTGTCGCCTTTTGCAAGAAAGTACAAAATGAAAAAGGTTACATGATCACTCGAATTAGAAGTGATCATGGAGGCGAATTCGAGAATGCTGATTTCGAGCAATTTTGTGACACACACGATTTCATACACGAGTTCTCCTGTCCTAGAACTCCACAACAAAATGGAGTTGTGGAACGTAAGAACAGAACTCTAACCGAAATGGCCAGAGTGATGTTAAATCAATTTAGCCTACCCAAATACTTCTGGGCTGAAGCTGTCAATACAGCTTGCTTTGTGCTCAATAGAGTTCTAATTCGACCCAAATCGAAGAAGACTCCATTTGAGTTATGGTTTGATAGAATTCCTTCAGTTTCATACTTTAAGATTTTTGGCTGTAAGTGCTTTATTCTTAATACTAAAGACAACTTGGGAAAGTTTGACGAAAAGGCCGATGAAGGTATATTTCTAGGTTATGCGGCCAAGAGCAAAGGGTACAGAGTCTTTAACAAACGTACCATGATCATCGAAGAATCAATCAACGTCACTTTTGATGAAATGAACCAAATGATTCACGATGATAGTGATGAAGATCTGCCTACATCAAGTTCAACATCAGCTGAACCTGAACCAAGCTCTGCACTAGCTGAACCCCCTAGAGGAGATCCAGGAACCAGCTACCTACAGAGTCTACCGAAGAGGTTAAAATTCACAGCTGATCATCCACAAGATTTGGTAATTGGTGACATTACCAAAGGAGTAAGTACTCGATCATCCAGTAGAGATATTGTTTCTAGTATTGCATTTATTTCACAGCTAGAACCTAAATCTATTGATGAAGCATGTAGTGATAGTTTCTGGATAGATGCCATGCAAGAGGAATTGAACCAATTCGAACGGAATCAAGTTTGGGAACTTGTTCCCAAGCCTATTGATCATCCAGTCATTGGCACCCGTTGGATATTCCGAAACAAACTAAATGAGGATGGTTTAGTAACTCGTAACAAGGCTCGACTCGTAGCTCAAGGATACAATCAAGAAGAGGGTATCGACTACGATGAGACTTATGCCCCAGTTGCGAGATTAGAATCCATTCGAATGTTATGTGCATTTGCATGTTTTCATAATTTCAAACTTTTTCAAATGGATGTAAAAAGTGCTTTTCTAAATGGCTTTATAAAAGAAGAAGTTTTTGTAGCACAACCTCCGGGTTTCACGGATTTCAAAAATCCTGACCATGTTTTCAAGTTGAAGAAAGCCTTATATGGTTTGAAACAAGTCCCTCGTGCTTGGTATGACCGTCTAAGCTCTTTTCTACTTGACAACAGTTTTTCAAAAGGAAAGGTTGACACTACACTATTTATTAAATCTTTTAATGGCAAGCTGCTTTTAATTCAAATCTATGTTGATGATATCATATTTGGATCCACTGATGAATCTCTTTGTCAAGAATTTTTTAAGTGTATGCAGAATGAGTTTGAGATGAGCATGATGGGAGAGCTGAAGTTCTTTCTCGGATTGCAAATCAAACAAACCGACAATGAGACGTTCATTAATCAAGCCAAGTACACAAAAGATTTGCTAAAGAAGTTCGATTTGGACAATGTCAAACCTGTTGGCACTCCGATGGCAACTTCAACAAAGCTTGATTCTGACGAACAAGGCAAGCCAGTCGACACACGTAAGTATCGAGGTATGATTGGTAGTTTACTTTACTTAACTGCTAGTCTTCCAGATATAATGTTTAGTGTTTGCCTGTGTGCACGTTTTCAAGCTAACCCAAAGGAATCACATCTGACCGCAGTTAAGCGTATCTTCCGATACCTTAAGGGCACTTCTTCTGTCGGCTTGTGGTATCCCAAAACTAAATCCTTTGACCTTATTGGTTATTCGGATGCATATTTTGCTGGATGCAAGGTTGATAGAAAAAGTACTAGCGGTACATGTCATTTCTTAGGCAAGGCTCTAGTCTCTTGGTTTAGTAAAAAGCAAAATTCTGTAGCCTTATCAACAACAGAGGCTGAGTATATCGCCGCAGGACGTTCCGCTCAGATTTTGTGGATGAAACAAACCCTAGAAGACTTTGATTTATTTTTCACACATATTCCCATTTTCTGTGATAACACGAGCACCATTAATTTAACTAAGAATCCTGTATGTCATTCTCGTACTAAACATATCGAGATTAGACATCATTTTCTTAGAGATCATCATCAAAATGGAGATATAAACCTTGTGTACATAGATACTGAAAATCAATTAGCTGACATCTTCACTAAACCTCTAGCGGAAGATCGTTTCAATTATTTACGTCGAGAATTAGGAATTTTGGACGTCAATAAAATTAATTAATTTTATTTTATGATTATATATCATTATGCAAAAATTGTGTTAGAGACAAGCTAATAAAGAGTCTGTCTGTCACCACAACTACGGTTGAAGCGAAGCGGTACTTAAGAGTTCCCCGGTGAACCTCCGCCAGCTGGGACAGTACTCCTACAGCTAATCTGAGACAGTCACTGTATAATGACATTTAATTCATAAAATATTATTAATTATGTTATTTGAAGACTAAAATAACTAATCTTTGAATTAAATATTTGCAAGGAGTCAATGAAAAAGAAGTAGCAAAAATCAACCTGAAAGAACCCTAGGCGAATTCGACCAGAGCTCTGACCGAATTCGGCCCGAGTTCGGTTGAGGGTGTATGTGTATATATACAGAACCCGAGAGCTTCTTCTCTTCCATTGCTTCCAAACTTTCAAACAGCAGCTCCAGCCGCCCGAAACTCCTCCAAACCCTAGGTATTCACCAACCCATTGCTTCCTATCTACTTGGTGAAATCCTTCCAAATTTTGGAATCGTGCGGAGATCGTTCTTCTCTACAACATATCCAATTTTCGTGAGGTATAACTCCCTCTCTCTCCACCTTTCAAATTAGTGCTTTTTATTTCAATGGCACCTAGATTTAATCCGTCTAAGAGGAAGAAGACTACTGCTAGTGAGGAAGGGTCCTCTTCGAATCCTCACACGGATTCTTTGTTTTCGCCGGTCCAAAAGAGCGACGGCGCTTTCGATGGGTTCTTCTTTCAAACCCTCGACCAAGCTTTATTATGGTACGGTGACTTTTCCACCCGATCCATATGTAGCGGCGCTCCGGTTAAATGGACGGTATTCCCTGATCATCGTCACTTATTTGAGGCATTAGGGTTACACTTACTTGTTAAACTGTGCTTCCCAATAGCTACTAATGCCATTAGATTGTTCTATTGCAATCTCGTAGTTAACACTTTTGACGTGAGCACACGTGTTGGAGGCATAGACATTGAGTTCAATGATGTCCTCCTAGAGGAGATTCTTGGTATTCCCAATGAAGGTGAACCGCTAGTTGATATCACGGAATTCGATTTCCCCGAAGGCACTACACTCACGAGTTTCAAAACGGAACTCTGTGCACCTAACAGAGTACATTCTGGAAAGTTCAAGGCTAACAACCTGAACTTGTTTAACTACGAATTGCATCGCATCATCTACTCTACTCTTATTCCAAAATCTACTTCCAAGGATGATGTGACTTCACTTGAGCTGTCCGCCATGTACCATCTTATCAAGGGGATTCCTTTTTCCGCCCCTAAGACTATTATTCAGATGATGGGACGTTGTCGTGCTAGAGATCGAAATCTCTCTTACGCGATGATTCTCCCTCGTATCTTTCAGCGATTCGAGATCGATCTATCGACTTGTACTCAGGACTCTGAGCCCAAGTTACTCCAGCTTTCTCGTCGCAGCCGGACTGCTTCAGCTCCACCTCCTGCTTCTCCTACTGCACCATCTTCACCACATCAGCCGTATGCCATGACTTTTGAGGGCATATATCAGCATATTTCAGCTTTGCACGTCTCGATGACGGACATGGCTCGCGAGCGTAAGTTCCGCGATGTCACCCGTTATCAGGCGATGGCAAACTCCTTGGCTGATCTTCGATTCACTCAGACTGGTTATTCAGCCGGTTCCATCCCTCGAGATCCAGCTTTTTCGGGTTACCGCTGTGAGGATGAGGCTGTTCATGCCTACTTCTAGCCAGGTAACGCCTATGACTGGTATCGTGCACCTCGAGATTACGTTGGTGAGTTCTATGCTGGCGCCCCTACTCATCCTACTGGCGCTGGTACTTCTGGTACTGGTACTTCCGGTCATGCTGGCCACGCTGCTGAGATATTGATGAGGATAGTGATGATGAGATCTGATTTGATTATTAGTAATATTCTATTGTATACTTGGAAATGCTCCGACCTTCCAAGTTTTTATCATTTACTTTTTATCAGTACTTTGTAGTTTGCTATCAGTACTTTTTATCTTCATGGACATGTTTTTGATGTTTCATTTATGACATCTCAGTTTATTTCAGCATTTTGTTTAAGCACTATCTCTTTATACTGCTTCTCCATTTTAAACTGCCTGTGAAATAGCATGCCTGAGATTTTTTTTATGTTTTTGAAGCAATACATGCCTGTGATGATAATTTGTAGAAATATTACATGCCTGTGATGCTATATCTCTAATTCTTATACTATATTTCTTTTATTTGTTTTCTCGCTATTTGTTACTTATGCATTGATTGCGGGGGAGTCTTCTGCATTTAATGTGGGGGAGCCTTCTCTTGTGCAATTATTTTGCTAAGTGACAAAGGGGAAGAAAATTAAAAATGAGATCTAACATTTTTTTTTGAGTTAACTACAGGTTATGAACAATTTCTACTTTTTGATTTTTTTGAACAAGCTTGAACAAGCTTAATGTTATATCATTCATAGTTTGTCAATTATCAAAATGGGGGAGATTGTTGGCCCATTGGTCATATGGTCAACCTGATTTTAATAATTGATCAAAACTCTGTCTGGATATACGAAGCTTGTTGGGACATCTCAGCTTCTTGGACATAAGCAAGATTGGATATTCACTCCGTTCAAGACTGAAGATCTGTTTGCCTACTTAAGTCTGTACTTCCTATGCAATGTAATTTTTCACTTTATTTGAGTCTAGGAATACGTTGTACACTGAGTCGTACTGGCAAATAGGCTATCCCCAAAATAGTTCAAAATGTTTTAAAATGACCTATCAAAATGTTTACAAAAAGGTTTTCAAAAAGGTTTACAAAAATCACCAAAAATCTATTTTAAAACCCTAACCTAACCCTGACAGAACTCGGCCAGAGTTCGGCCAGAGTTCGGCCAGAGTTCGGTTGGTGGCCGTTTGATTTTTGAATTCTCTGGAACTTGGTCCTCCTGCAGTTGCGGATTTGACCGAGATTTGCTCATCGAGTTCTGCCCGAATTCTGCCCGAATTCTGACAGAGTTCTCCCTTTGGAATTCCTATAAATAGAGATGGATTTCGATCATTTCAATTCACTCATTCACTTTCAATCTTCTCTCTATCTAAAAAGCTTTCTGCCTTCCAAAGAGTTTTCTAGAGCTTTCATTTTCAGATCCCAAGCCAGTTACAATCCTCTAGTCGATTTGCCAGTGCGGTACGGTCTAGAAGTTTCTGAGAGATTGTAATCAGAAGGCTTGATTGAAGAATACCTCTTCATATTTGAAGTTGGACGAGTTCTTCGTATCAAAGCTCGCGTTGTAGAAGTTGCAAGGACTTCGTAAGAAAACTTGCGGTTTTTCCTATAGTGGATTCAACTGGTAGCAAGAGTTCTACCGACTGGATTAGTCCTCAACAGAGGGATACCAGTATACATCGCTATCTTTGCATTTGCTTTCTGAACTCTGCCTTTACATTATTTCAACTGTGATTATATACTGTGATTGTGTTGCTAACATTTTTTAATTAGCATTATTCCGCTGCCAACTCTATTCACCCCCCTCTAGAGTATTACGCTTTACTATATCGTTCCTACAATATCAAATGTAAGCTGTATAGCATTGTTCAGTTAGCTTTCAATGTAAAGTGAGATGTGCTGTAAATATTGTACTTCAATACAAGTCTTGTACTCTTCTTCAAATCATCAATAAAGAGAATAAAGTTCTATATGTCTCTGTGTGACTTCAAGTTATCCTCTTATCTCTGCTGCTATAAACAAGTGATGTACTTCTATTCAATAAGAAAGATTGTCCTCACTAAATTCAATTTATCTCCTTCTGTCGCTGTAATGTGTTCCTATTTGAAGAAAATCAATTATGTACCATCTTTGCCTTGTACAAGTGCAATACCAGACTTGTACGGCATCACGCCCAAGCGAGGACGATCGATTCCAAGAGATAAAATATGTGAATAAATGACTCTACGAATCGGGGCGTGACAAATTGGTATCAAAGCCAGATTTTACGTCCTTGGTCTTTTCTTTGATTTATTTCAAATCAAAGTTGCATCGACGATTAACCAAAGTTGCTTCCGCGGTCACTCAACGTTGCTTCCGCGATTAAATCAAAGATTGCTTCCGCGATTATGCTGTTTTTGTTCGGTAATTATCTTATGTTGTTCGTGTTTGAAAGATCGTTGACCCTCTTGGCTGCTTACTGGATGTTCCATACAATAAGTCTATATACATTGTGATGCCCCTGAATGAATGATTGTTGTTGGTTTGGACACAAATAACCCAACAATAACTCGATGCTATAGTATGCTATGTTGTGAATGTTGTTGGGAATGTGGAAATATAGAAAAGTGGCTACGTATGCTGTAACAAGTTGAGAATTGCATGTGATGTTGGTAAAGAATTGGGAATGAAATAATTGATGGATGAGTTTGACATAACTGGTGAATCGACTCAGGGGTGATGGCTAGTACTTTTGAGACCCTAAGAATGTTGGCTTGGGATATTGAGACCCCGAGATGTTGGTTAAGTATTGTGATCATTGTAGATCACGAATGTCCGGAATAGAATTGGATTGGTATTGTTTGAGGATGGCTTCGTTTCTGAGTGGTATATTGCCTCTACCACCTCAGAACGAGATGTATGTTGACCCTTTCTATAGAATAACAATGAGACTATCTGTGGGTACTAGGTAGTGCCGAGACTTAGTTGAGACTCATGTATTATTGCTAGACGACTCGAGTGTCCCCTGACGGGGATGTTATATTGGGAAGCGAGATTTCTAGAAATTGTAACGGGTGGCTTGGTTAGAAATTGTTTAGTCGAGTGATGACTCAGACTAGTAAGACAGCTAGTATGCTATGGGTAAATGGATTTGGCTAGAGAATGTTGTGGCTTAGAACATCTGACTGTTGACTTCGATTGGTTGAATGTAAATCAAATATGGCTAATGCAAAGTTCGTTGCATAGCTGAAAGTTTTAGAAATATTATCGGTGAACGGAATATTTGAGATTTGTGCCTTAACCCTAAGGTGCAATAGATGTTAACCCATCTAAATCACCAAAGGATAGTCGTTGCCTATGTGCATGTATGCTGAAGAATTTAATGGGATTAGAAAAGTAACAAGTAGCAACCCTGAATATTTGTGTTGCATAGAGGATGGTTAATTGATCCATAAATTGTCGAATTGAATGAGATGAACTATTCGACCCTTGCTGTATGAGATTTAAGAATATCATATAATAGTTTGATGACTGATGAATCGAATGGAATTGAGGAATTGCAATCGTATTGGATAATGTCGGTATATGTGACTGTTGGTTGGGATATAGATTGTTGGCTTATGACTTGGTGGTGTGACTCTGTCATACGGATCGAATAGTATGATTCCATAGTTATGTTAAGACTATCGAATTCGATGACCCTTGAATAGTTAGCCTTGGCTTATGGGTTCGTTTGGGTACGAAATAATTAGAATAGAAATTAAATTGTTGGAAATTTACTTGATGGATTATTAGAATGATGTGAATCATATGTCGAGTTGGAAATTGACCGTAATGTTGATAGATCGATCTTAGTTGTAGCTCCCCTTCCCAAATTTTTTTGGAATATATTTATTATCTTACTTAATTGATTAAAATGGTGAATTATGATTATTTAATTATTACGGTAGATGACTTTAGCCATAGTGGAGTTTTGGAGTACAAGACGACTAGGAATCATGGCACAGATAGTGCAGCGGCGTGCTTTGACTAGTGTATTAGTCATGCCAAGGAAGGCCGAGCCACAGTGATGTCCTACGTAGGAAAACCAGGCCAAGTTGTGACATGACCTTTATAAATAGTTTAATTATTCATTTTAATATTATTTGGCGTCTAGTTAACCCGGTCGCACCAAACTAGTCAAGCTGGACCCGAACTGAGCCCAAGCTCATGTAGTCATGCAGTACGACCAACAATGTCCATGTCGATATATAGACGTGTATATATAATTATAGCTTATTTTATGATACAGGTAGTATTTACTGTTATTTGGATATTAAAGATAATATATATAACTCTCTTAGCTACCTTGTGCAATGTGGTATTAGACTATATATTTAGATGTATAATAATATATATATGCCATTATTGGTTTATTAAATTTTGTTATTATTATTATTATTTTATTTGGATTGTTATTTAATATTATTACTAGGTTTATTAATTATGTGATGGTTAAATAAAAATATTTATTTAATATTAGATATTATTAATAATATTGATTTATAATATTATACTGCCTGTATAAAATTTGTGGTGTAGTTATATATATAAATATGTATAAACATCAGGATATTTATATATTGATCTGTAACCATATTTATAATTTATTAATATATATACATATAAATATATATGTGCATAGGTAAGTTTATATATAAATATTGAGTACGTGTATTCGTATATACATATATATTATATATGTATAAGTGTATATATTTATATATATATATATATCTAGGTATTTATATACAAGTATATATAAATACATCTAGGTATTTATATACATATACATATATATATATATATATATATATATATATATATATATATATATATATATATATATATATATATATATATATATATATATATATATAATGATAATAGAAAGGGAATAAGAAAAAGAAAAAGAAAAAGAAATAAACTCATTAAAACATTTTTCCTACAGCAGCTCGGCCCAAGGCCGAGAGCTGAATTTCGATTCCCTTACGAAAACCCTAACCCGAGCCTGTACCAATACACGCACGTACACCTATATAATAGAGATCGAGTTTACAGAGCAAACCTTAACTAACATCCGCCACCACCACACACGCCACCCTTCCCCAACCCTCGGGCGGCCACCCACCGCCGTCGCCGCCGCCGTGCGCGGCCGAAGGCGGCCAGGGAGCCGTGCGCGCGCGCGGATGCGAAGCAACGATGGCAGTAAAGCAGCCCATAACTCCGACTTCGCCTCGACCGTGTGCAGAGCTCGCTGAATCATTTCACGATTTTCTTTCTCTGGTACATTCACAACATGTAGGACTCCAATCTCCTTCAATTACTTTAAATTTAAATGCACGAGGTTGTCCAAAAAATCGACTAGAAGTCGGAGAAAATCCTGTTTTCAGGACAGTACGTGTGACTGCCCCGACACCTATTTGGAAGGCCGATCTTGGTCGAACCATTGAAAATTCTAGGAAACTAATTAACAACAGTCCTAGACAACCTATAAGGCTAGAAAACCCTTTTTGCAGAAATCAATTTTGTTAATTGTGCGTCGAGAAATTCGACTCCCAAAATCATAAAAAAATCTGTTTTCAAAATATTGAAAATTGTTCCACACGACGTGCGTTCCGCCAAACCGGGCAACTTGGTCACGAACCAAAGGCATCGAAAGGTGCGTAACGGCTTCGTGGTCGTGTGGGCTTTGGCGGAATTCAAATTGGTCGCGTGTGCGCAACGAATTTGATGCGTATCCGTCAAAATTCACCGTATCGTGCACTTTATAAATTCTCCAATTACTTTATGCATGCTCGTCAAATCGAGACGAAACTTGCGCCAACAGGACCGTATCGTTTTTCTGGTCCTGTATGCCAAGTTTGGTCCGATTCTGAGACCGTTGATAAAATTACTATTTTGCGGGCCCCACGGTTCCACTCAACGGGCGATTTTGTGCACGGCCCGCCGGAATCCAACTCTGGACATACGATTGGGTTCGTATCAGAAAACCGGATTCGTAGACATATAGTTTGCCGACTTTAGAGACCGTTGATTCTAGCACACTTTTCGGTGCAAAGCGGGTCCAACGGCGGACATCGTTTTTGCCCGAAATTACCGTTTTGCCCCTGTGTCCAGAATTGGACTTAAAGACAGGCAATCCTAGCTAATTTGACTATTCTGAGAATGTTGGTACTGTTTATTTCAGCATCTGGAGACTCCTGCATGTGTTGACTGATTGTGGCTTATTGTGTGGTATAGTATTGGTTTCTCCAGCTAAGAACCTCAGACAAGTGCACTTTCTGATTGTTTTCCGATTCATAGTAGTCTTTTCATTTCATGTCTTTACATATATCTTGCTGCTTGTTGACACGCTCGTCACACGGAGTAGTCGGGAGAAAAAATATCTAAGTAGACATGTGAACTACCCAGAACTATCCCATGAGTCTATTCTTGAATAATAGCCGCTGCACATGACACGTGCAGTGCGCCGAATTTACCCCTTAGCCGTTCACATGTCGAAATAGATATTTTACACCACCTAGATAGATGTCTTTTATTAGTTTTTCCTTGTTTGCTTCTCTATCGTGCTATGTCATCAGTTTTCTTACAGCTTTCATATCTCATATGCTATTTTCATGTCTTGTTAATTCTGTTATGTTTTGCATTACCGTCGGTTTGTGTACTTGTTCCAATTCTGACTGGATAACCAACATTTTTCAGGTTTAGCCGCGATCACTGTTAGCATTGGGAAGACTTGGGTATGCTGAGGACAACCTAGAATAGAAAGCATTTGTATCAATTTCTTTAATTGTAAAACTCGATTTTTTCCTTTAAATATAAATGTTGTAAATGTTGTAATAAATTAGAAATGTGAATGAGCAGCAAATATTTAATTTTGAGCATTTATTTTTCTTGTGGGCTTGACAGCGTTCTACCGCCGACTCTGCGGCGTAGGCTGGCTTGGACACGTCTCGTATCCGAAAAGCGGGTACGGGTCGTGACAAGTTTTTGTGGTGACCCATGCAGGTCAGTTTTTGCAAAAGATTGCGAACTCGTGATGGTACGTTAGTCTTACCATTACGAGCCTGCACCCAGGAAATGTTCATTCACAATTAGGATTAAAATAATTTAGAAGAATAACTAGGACTAGGAGTCCCTTGTTCAAACTGACCATTGGGTAGTTAAGGTTATTAGATAGGCCATGCAATTTACATAACTTGTTAGATCCCTATAGGTACACTATTACTTTTGATATGGCAATGTGATCCAATGTGGACATACTACTTGCTTGGTATGTTAGGCTTGCCTAGAATTAAGGCATCAATTTTGATAAACTGTTTAATTTTTTTTTATTAGATATAAATCTCATATCATAATTTAGAATTGCCTGCTTGAATTCTATTTTGCTGTAAGGGACTGGTTTATAAATTCTGATTCTGCTATTCATATACCAATCTCAATGTAAAATTGGTTCAAAGCTTTTTCCCTCAACTAATTGAAATATATATGAGATAAATGTTAGGATGTTCTTATTTTCTCTTCCTTCAGTTATTTTCTTCCCGGTCAACCTTTTACTTTAAGGATTGAGACTCATAGGTAGATGTTTACGCTGTATATCATAGTCAACCTGTTGAAACTCTAGCAGCTCCATGAAGTCCTTAGGAATATAGTTAGAGTAATTAAATGACTGCGATGACTAGACAGCAGTGCACTGTCGCCAATTGTTTAAGAATGGACAGTGTGGGTTCACTGCAGCCAGCAGCGCACTGGCGAGGCATAACCCATGGAAATGAAACCATTTTGAGGATCATAGGTTATAAAACATTACTAAAACTATGTCGTAGTTGACCTCTTAGGTCTTAGATACCCTCGTGTCAATATAAGGTGGAGTACCTGATAGCTAATCACACCTGAATCCCAGAACCAAGGGTTTGTCACAGCCAGAGTATACAGGCGAGGCATAATTCTCGGTGAAATAATTTCAGACGTGATTACAAGTTTAGGATACTATAGAGGATAGGGATTGCCCTGTATAACCGTAAGATCCAAAACCAATACTAGTGAAAGTTCTGTAATTGAGTAGCATGTCTCCCAACCTAGCATTTCATGGTCCTTGTGACCCATTGACGAGGTAATTGACCAACACTAATAGGTTTACTTAGAAAATAGAACTCAGAAGTCCATAACCCATTAATTGACCAAGGCCTAATGGATAGAAGATAATAGGTTGACTGTATAAACAATAACACCAGGTAAGGATTTGACTTTCTCAAAACTCGAACTATTGTGCCTCCTTTCCAAAAATCTCGCCTATTTATATTTTGACTATCTCGACCAATGTTGCTATTACAGCATAGTTTTGCAAGCTTACTCTTTTATCGAGCTTGATTCGAGACATGTTTATTGGGGATGCCCGCTAACATATGTCTAATCAGAATCATCGTATCACGGTCTGATCAACCATGATGCATTTGATTCGCTCTTCATCTAAATTACCCTATGTGGATTGAGATGTAGATGTCTCTAGGATCTCATCCGCGACTGCTTTGACAATTTCTTTTGAATTATACATTCGTCTTTGAATCATGTAATTGTATTCAGTGACATCTCTCTTGAACTCTTTAATGTTTTGTCTTCACTGGTTGGAAGGACAAAAACTCGTAATTGATAGATAGATACATAGTGTCCTCGTGACTAATAATAGTTGTATATGCAAGTGTAGCTACCATCGGCCAGCCCTGTGACAGGAACCTTGCCACCATATCCTAGCATCGAAGGTGGGTAGACTGTAAGCCTTCTAAAATTTTGGAAATATATGAAGATTATCGATTGACTAGAATGATTTTCTACTAGGATGATAATTAGTGCCCCATGGACTCCCACTTTCCATTTAGATTATTTTGTGTCCCGGCCGTGTCATTAATATTTGGAGCACGAGACCTGCAGTTACCTTCCAACAAATTTCACATGTAAGATCTAAATGAGTCCATCTTCATCTAGGTATATCATGTCCCACTCAAAACTGTTCTCTTGTACTCTATTTTCGTGCTACGACTTTCAGGTTAAAAGGACTAGCTGTAACCCTTACCATAGTACCGATACACTTTCCAACCTCCATTAGAGCCTTGACCACGACCCCATTCTTTCGACCCAATATATGGTTGTGATCTACTCGAAGCCTACTACACACATGCCACTAGCGTCCACCCAATTGAGGCCTCATGTGCTACTTAAACACAAGAGTCACTGAAGGCGTATTTCAGGCTTATGGACCTAGCTAACCAACCCGACTAGCAACTAGCTCAACCACTTGGAAGGAACCCTATTCTAGGTTATCCTAATTTAGTAGGAAGAGTTTTATCGTTGGAATCTTGTCTAGTCAATATAGATTGAAACCCAATAATCATCCAACCAACGACTAATGCCCAAATAAAGAACCCAGTAAGACCACAACCCTGATTTTCCAAATTTTGTTCTGTTGTGAAACCTTGTTTAGAATTTCGGGAGCAGAATTTCTGGAGCAGAATTTCTGTATTGCATGGATTGCAAGCCCCTCTAAGAACGAAGGGTTCTTCGATGTAGCAGGTGACTGGACTAGGGTGGCCCAATCTAGCGAATGAGACTATAGGTTCATATATACCCTTCTATCTGTATTATTGGATATTCTCTACCGCTCTTAAAACTTCATAGTTGCTCTCGATTATTCATCCTTACCTTCCTATCCTGCCTATTGCAGAAGGACGAATTGTCATGCTTATTAAGAATTTATCAATATATATATATATATATATATAATATATATATATATATATATATATATATATATATATATATATATTAGCTACTGGTGTAAATTCGTTGTTTGTTAAAATTTTGGGTTGCTTGATGGATATGAGGGATTATAGATACCATATGTCCTAGACATGTTTGGAAGAGTTATTAGCCACTAATTAGGAGATTATAAGATTTTTGGTGACCGTGTTTTGAGGATTAGTGTGACCAAAGGTGGGTAGAAGTCCCCAAGTATTCGGGATTTTAAAATGGCTAGAGACAGCTATAAAATATTTTGAGGAATTAAAATTTCGGAGATTAAGGTAATAGTAGACTTCCTTTTTGAATAAGGAATAGCTATGAATTAAGAATTTCGAGGACGAAATTATTTTTAAGGTGGGTAGATTTGTAGCTCCCCTTCCCATTTTTTTTTGGAATATACTTATTATCTTATTTAATTGATTAAAATGGTGAATTATGATTATTTAATTATTACGGTAGATGACTTTAGCCATAGTGGAGTTTTGGAGTACAAGACGACTAGGAATCATGGCACAGATAGTACAGCGACGTGCTTTGACTAGTGTATTAGCCATGCCAAGGAAGGCCGAGCCATAGTGATGTCCTACATAGGAAAACCAGGCCAAGTTGTGACATGACCTTTATAAATAGTTTAATTATTCATTTTAATATTATTTGACGTCTAGTTAACCCGGTCGCACCAAACTAGTCAAGCTGGACCCGAACTGAGCCCAAGCTCATGTAGTCATGCAGTACGACCAACAATGTCCATGTCGATATATAGACGTGTATATATAATTGTAGCTTATTTTATGATACAAGTAGTATTTACTGTTATTTGGATATTAAAGATAATATATATAACTCTCTTAGCTACCTTGTGCAATGTGGTATTAGACTATATATTTAGATGTCTAATAATATATATATGCCATTCTTGGTTTATTAAATTTTGTTATTATTATTATTATTATATTTGGATTGTTATTTAATATTATTACTAGGTTTATTAATTATGTGATGGTTAAATAAAAATATTTATTTAATATTAGATATTATTAATAATATTGATTTATAATATTGTACTGCCTGTATAAAATTTGTGGTGTAGTTATATATATAAATATGTATAAACATCAGGATATTTATATATTGATCTGTAACCATATTTATAATTTATTAATATATATACATATAAATATATATGTGCATAGGTAAGTTTATATATAAATATTGAGTACGTGTATTCGTATATACATATATATTATACATGTATAAGTGTATATATTTTTATATATATATATCTAGGTATTTATATACAAGTATATATAAATACATCTAGTATTTATATACATATACATATATATATATATAGTTAATGATAATAGAAAGGGAATAAGAAAAAAAAAGAAATAAACTCATTAAAACATTTTTCCTACAGCAGCTCGGCCCAAGGCCGAGAGCTGAATTTCGATTCCCTTACGAAAACCCCAACCCGAGCCTGTACCAATACACGCACGTATATCTATATAACAGAGATCGAGTTTACAGAGCAAACCCTAACTAACATCCGCCACCATCACACACGCCATCCTTACCCAACCCTCGGGCGGCCACCCGCCGCCGTCGCCGCCGCCGCGCGCGGCCGGAGGTGGCCAGGGAGCCGCGCGCATGCGCGGATACGAAGCAACGATGGCAGTAAAGCAGCCCATAACTCCGACTTCGCCTCGACCGTGTACAACGCTCGCTGAATCATTTCACGATTTCCTTTCTCTGGTAGGTTCACAACATGTAGGACTCCAATCTCCTTCAATTACTTTAAATTTAAACGCGCGAGGTTGTCCGAAAAATCGACTAGAAGTCGAAGAAAATCCTGTTTTCAGGACAGTACGTGTGACTGCCCCGACACCTATCTGGAAGGCCGATCTTGGTCGAACCATTAAAAATTCTAGGAAACTAATTAACAACAGTCCTAGATAACCTATAGGGCAAGAAAACCCTTTTTGCCAAAATCAATTTTGTTAATTGTGCGTCGAGAAATTCGACTCCCAAAATCATAAAAAAATATGTTTTCAAAATATTAAAAATTGTTCCACACGACATGCGTCCCGCCAAACCGGGCGACGTGGTCGCGAACCGAAGGCATCGAAAGGTGCGTAACGGCTTCATGGCCGTGTGGACTTTGGCGGAATTCAAATTGGTCGCGTGTGCGCGACGAATTTGATGCGTATCCGTCGAAATTCACCGTATCGTGTACTTTGTAAATTCTCCAATTACTTTTGCACACTCATCAGATCGAGACGAAACTTGCGCCAATAGGACCGTATCGTTTTTCTGGTCCTGTATGCCAAGTTTGGTCCGATTCTGAGACCGTTGATAAAATCATCGTTTTGTGGGCCCCACGGTTCCACTCAACGGGCGATTTTGTGCACGGCCTGCTGGAATCCAACTCTGGACATACGATTGGGTTCGTATCGGAAAACCGGATCCGTAGACATATAGTTTGATGACTTTAGCCGACCGTTGCCTCTGGCACGCTTTTCGGTGCAAAGCGGGTCCAACGACGGATATCATTTTTGCCCAAAATTACCGTTTTGCCCCTGTGTCCAGAATTGGACTTAAGGATAGGCAATCCTAGCTAATTTGACTATTCTGAGAACGTTGGTACTGTTTATTTCAGCATTCGAAGACTCCTGCATGTGTTGACTGATTGTGGCGTATTGTGTGGTATAGTATTGGTTTCTCCAGCTAAGGACCTCAGGCAAGTGCACTTTCTGATTGTTTTCTGATTTATAGTAGTCTTTTCATTTCATGTCTTTACATATATCTTGCTGGTTGTTGACACGCTCGTCACACGGAGTAGTCGAGAGGGGAAATATCTAAGTAGACATGTGAACTACCCAGAACTATCCCATGAGTCTATTCTTGAATAATAGCCGCTGCACACGACACGTGCAGTGCGCCGGATTTACCCCTTAGCCGTTCACATATCGAAACGGATATTTCACACCACCTAGATAGATGTCTTTTATTAGTTTTTCCTTGTTTGCTTCTCTATCGTGCTATGTCATCAGTTTTCTTATAGCTTTCATATCTCATATGCTATTTTCATGTCTTGTTAATTCTGTTATATTTTGCATTGCCATCGATTTGTGTACTTGTTCCAATCCTGACTGGATAACCAACATTTTTCAGGTTTAGCCGCGATCACTGTTAGCATTAGAAAAACTTGGGTATGCTGAGGACAACCTAGAATAGAAAGCATTTGTATCAATTTCTTTAATTGTAAAACTCCATTTTTTCCTTTAAATATAAATGTTGTAAATGTTGTAATAAATTAGAAATGTGAATGAGCAGCAAATGTTTAATTTTGAGCATTTATTTTTTTTGCGGGCTTGACATCGTTCTACCGCCGACTCTGCGGCGTAGGCTGGCTTGGACACGTCTCGTATCCGAAAAGCGGGTGCGAGTCGTGACATTAGTCGATCGTTGGGTAAGTCTAAGTGAGCCTCTGTAGGAATTATTTCCTTGAGGAAGATCTTGGACAGATAGAATTGACCCTATCGACCAGTTGACGACGTACCAATTGTTGGCATAGCTAACAATGGCGATTAGTTATTCAGACTGAGTTAAAACCCATAGGTTTGGATAGAGTTCCTTAGAACCGTTGGTTGCTTGTTGGCCTTAAAAATAAAAAACTAGTATAACCCTAGTAGCCGTCCATTCTAGGGAAGTCACCTGAACGATTAAGTTTAGCTATCAGTGTAGCTAACCTTAAAGATGGACTGAATAATAGGTGACCATTGGAGACCCATAGGATGACCTTGTGGCATTGAATGAGAGACGATGATAATGAGTATTCACCTAAGGGAATGTATGCTTCAACAGGTGCCTTAAGACATGTTTGACCCTTGAGGATTATATGTCGTCCATAAGTGGGAATTGCAATAATAAGGTAAGACTTGAGTGTACCTATAGTCGGGTAGCTAAGTTAACCTTGACTGTTGTATAGAATTATACCCTGACTCGGATAATCAATAGTGGGTGACGTCGAATTGTATCTTTTTGAAAAACACAAATTGCCTCAGTAAAAAATATTGTTGGATTTGGGAAGGAATATGATTGCATGTTGTGAACTCTTATGATTGGCTCTAAGTTAGACCCTTGGTCAAATGTTAGAAATGTTATGCTTGGGTATAGAGCTTAACCAAGTTGTCCCTGATATTAAGTATTGTGGCCTGGAAGATACTGATTGTGGCAAAGTGAATAAAGTGATCAGTCAATTGAAAGGATGCTAAGTCGGATTTAGAAAAGAGAGTTATATCATGGCTGATCGAATCGTACTAACATGGAAGTTGGCTGAAGTACATATGTTTTGGGGACGCCTAAAATATGTGTATGGATCCAGCCGAAGTGATTGGTTGCGACTGAGATAACATTATGGGAAGAAATTATCGCACTAGCGCGGACTTTGGCTAAAATGCATATGTTTTGGGGATGCCTAAAATATGTGTATAGATCTAAATGAAGTGATATGTTGTGACCGATATAGAAATGCAAAGAAAATATTGGCGAATCAATGAGAAGTCATAAGTAATTGAAAAAGAGATAGACAGATCGAATCGTTGATGAATTTAAATGGTACAGTTGGATAGCTATTTTAGAGATGACCGAGTGTGCTGAAATGAATATTGAGTTGAAGCTGAATAATTAACTTGTTGTGACTGAGTTAATCTAGTAGAAGAGTTGTTTCCTTAAGTTTCGAGGACGAAACTTTTTTTGAGTGGTATATTATGTAATACCCCATTCCGCACGAGGCATTTGGTTGGCTTATTGGGTTGCTATCAGGATGTTGGACAGTGATTTAAGTTGGGAATTAGGAGAATTGAGACTGATATAGTCTCACTCAGCTGGCTAGACAGAATGGGTATTGGAACGTGGCTCGATGGTGGAGCTACGTATAGTAGAATTGTGTGTGATCGGAACAGGAAGACCCTTTTATGCAAGTGAGTGGAACTGTCCTTCCTCCTCTTTACTCCTTCATGCTTAATAAATGAAGTATTAAAATGCTATGAATTGTCCCTAAATGTCCCATGTTTTAGTTGCTGAATAATAGAGATGTCTGTTGAGAATTATTAAAATGTACAACACATTGAACTGCTAATGTGATTTGAGGCCTGAGAATAAATTGATAACATTGCCCCTTATGCTTAACGCTGCCGGAACAAGTAGACACTTGAATAATGTGATGCCTTATGAATGATAGAATAAGAAATGAACTGGCTATACTATCGAACCAATGAACTGAATGAAACACTAGAATCATGTACTTTCTGTATAACTGTTGCAAGAATATGAAATATTGCCTGTCCCTAATAAGCAATGAAAGAATGAATGAATGTTATGTTCCTTGTCGAAATGAATGATATGAGAAACATTGCAATGAAGTAATGAATGAATAATGATGAAATATGGGATCCTTGAGATCACCAAATGAAATGATGGTAATGATGAAATGAATAAGTCATTGAATATAACTAATGATGCACTGTTGCCTTTACTTTCCTTAATATATTTTACTATGCGATTATGTTCACAATCGAGTCGGACACGCATTCGCATGGTCATGGACAACTTGAATACAAGGTTTGAGTAATAATTTCCTCGAACGGTTCCTAGGGCCCTGGGGACCGATTCGGCCTAGGAGGAAATAATGATGAGTGCTATGGGAGCACGGATAAGGCGGGGTGGCATAGAGGCTCGCCACCTACTATGCTGACCGTATTATCTTGGAATGAAATGAAATAAAGAGAGTCCATATGGTTTAACAACACCAGTGACCATATAGTCAGGATGCATGCTAATGAATGTTTTGTATAGGCAGCGTAAGTATATCTGATAACCTGTATTTGATTCAGGTATGAGAAGTCGGCTATCGGTAAGAATCACATAATTGTGATATTGTACATATTGGTTCAACTTGCCTGCTTAACATACTAAATGAAATGATGATGTGTTGTTGCCTTTAAAATGAGAAACCCTATAACATGCTCAACATGTTAAATATGAATTTGCTGATGTATCACATGTTAGATCATTGCCATAACCTGTTGAATGATAACACCAAGTATGCTAAACGATGCCTTCAGAAAGTATTTCCATAATATGCTGCAACGTGTTAACTCAATGTTGCTTATTTGATGCCTTACATAAAGAAATGCTATACCATGCTATGACATGTTTACTTCTATGTTTCTGCTCAAGAACAGTAAACTAATGCTAGGCCCCAAGTAGAAAGATCATTCTAATAAATGCTGCTTAAATGATTACTTAAATGTTGGTTTAAGCGAGTGGGTTGGATTCTGCTCTCCAGTACATAGATGATGTGCTGACCCACGTTTTGTGGGCAGGTGCTCGTGCTTGGAATGTTCTACACATGAAGATTGGCTTGATTGGTCCCGCGGCATCGAAGATTTATTGGGCATACAGAAGCTCTCCTTGCACAAGATGATGTTTTCTGTTTATAAAGGACATAATGTATGGAATATTGTAATCAGTTGTACCAGTGAGATTGTAAGCCAAGTCGGTATATCGAGTTGTAATCCAATGTATCCAAATATCAAATGTAAGCTTTATAGCATTGTTCAGTTGGCTTTCAATGTAAAGTGAGATGTGCTGTAAATATTGTACTTCAATACAAGTCTTGTACTCTTCTTCAAATCATCAATAAAGAGAATAAAGTTCTATATGTCATTGTGTGACTTCAAGTTATCCTCTTATCTCCGCTGCTATAAACAAGTAATGTACTTCTATTCAATATGAAAGTTTGTCCTCACTAAATTTAATTTATCTGCTTCTGCCGCTGCGATGTGTTCCTATTTGATGAAAATCAATTATGTACCATCTTTGCCTTGTACAAGTGCAATACCAGACTTTTACGGCATCACGCCCAAGCGAGGACGATCGATTCCAAGAGATAAAATATGTGAATAAATGACTCTACGAATCGGGACGTGACACTGTAAAACCTCCTAATTCATTAAAATATTTAAATTTAGTTTTGTGTAGAAATTTATGCTAAAATACATGTATGCATAATATTAGGAGTGTGAAATAATAGTAATAGCAAATACTTAAGTTAATGCACAGTATGGGTGTAAGTTTATATGATATATATAGATGTATATATGTATGTGTGTATGTGTTGATTTATTAAGGTGTATATATTTATACATACATATATGTCGGAATATATGTGTATATATAAATATATCTAAAATATTGAATTATTGAAAAGAGTTTTAAATAGAAAAAATGAAAAACTTTTCCACCCACTTTAAGTGGGCGGCCCCCCGTCCCCTTCCTGAGATGCTGCTGCAGCACGCCTATAATCCGTAAGAACAACTCGTGAGCACCCAACCCATAAGTTAGCCTTGATCGAATCCTAGTAGTATTAGGTTTAGCTTAACTTTTTACATATATAACTTCCTCCACAGATCTCAAAACCCTATACTCCTGAAGCAAAAATTACGGCAGAACATCCCCTCTTCGTCTACGAGTTCGTTTCACCAGCAACAGAGTTGTGTACACGACGAACGGAGCATCGAAAGTCATCCCCTCGTTATCCACAGAGCAGTTTTCCCACTCAAGGTACCCTACTTCCCGACAACGTAACTTTTTACTCGTAACTCCGATTTTCGATCCGTAAGATTTTCTGGAAAGTAGACTTGACCCTCTTCGAGATCCTCTGGATGGATTTTGACATAACCATCTATCTGGTTCGAAAAATCGAACCAAAGTTAGCCAAAAAAAAATCAGATTTTCTGGACTATTAAAACCAATTCTAAACGTCAACTTGTCGGCCAATTTTCTTGCTATATATTAAAAATTAATAGAAATTAATTAAAAATAGTAAAAGACAACATAACCGAGATTGCAATGCATCTTCTGGATCGTCGTTTCGATTAACGTGTAAAAAGTAAATTGATGTTGAAGTTGGAGGAAAAACTGTGTTAAACATATATACAATTCTGAAATTTTTCTCGATACGGTGTGCCCCCCGACAAACCGGACAACGTGGTCGTGCACTATACGCACCGAAAGGCGCATATGTATGTTGCCAACGTGTGGGAACTGACGGAACTCAGTTTCGTCGCCTGTGCACGACGAAATTAGTCAATATTCGTCAAGATACCCCCGTATCGCCAATTTGCAAACTTTGCCCTAACTTCGTGTACAGTCGTCGGATTGAACCAAAAATTATGTCAACAGGTTCGAATCAAAATTCTGGTCCTGTGTGCCAAGTTTAGTTCGATTCTGAGAAGGTCGACCAGAACCCCTTTTTGGCGGGCCCGACCCACTCAAACGAGCGATTTTGTACGCGGCTCATCGGAATCCAAAACTGGACATACCGTTGAGTTTCTCTCCTTAAAATGAATCTGTAGACAGTTATTTTGACAATTTTGGAGACCATAGACTATGGCACACATTTCGGTGCAAAGCGGATCCAACGACGGACACCGTTTTGACCCAAAATTTCGATTTCGCTCCTGTTTCAGAATTAGACTTTTGGACAGACTTTTCCTAGGTATATTTTATATACCGAGTACGTTTTTGATGTTTGTTTCAGCATCCAGAGTTGTTTGGAGATTGTGACGTTTCTTGGCTGACATTGTGATTTCTTGGACTTGCCACTTGCACCATCAGGCAAGATACCTTGCCACCTTACTCTGTGATTTATGTATTCTTATTTTCAGTTATTATTTTTAGTATTTCTTATTTGTTAATATTATAAAACTGTATGTCCAAGTCATATTTGGGTGCAGGCGACTCTATTGGTCGTTTTTCTTACTTTTATTTATTTTTCTTGTATTGACTTAGTCTAGTGACCACCCCTTGTTGATGAGGTATCAGTATATCTCATACGGCCTTGACACTTGCTTTACCACGTGTTATGAGTCACATGTAGGATACGTACTCGCGTAGTCGGCTGGCCATCGATACGTATGAGGCGTGCGACGGACAGGAGTAACTGCCAGTAGAATTGCATGCTAGTAGACTTGGCAGTTACTAGAGGTTTCAAAAGTCATGGATGTGACCCTACTAGGCATTGGATGGGGAGGACAGTTTCCTTAATGTATGGGTCCCTTATGCACTTTCCTATTACTGATCCTGCTGGCCTCTGACATTCGAGAAATGTTATGCTTTGAGGTCCCTGGTATCCTGATGGGGCCATACCTAAGTTACCTACTCCTGAGCCAGATGCCCATGCGTTGAAGGTCTGTTCTTAACTGTATTGTCACTGTAGAACTGGTAGGCACCCTATTGCATGCATCCCCTTCTTCTTATTATATTAAGTTATATGGCATGGTATTTTCTTGTATCTTGTTACGTCCCTCTGAGGACCTGGTTATCTCTCCAGGATTAGACAATTTCCTGCAGGAGTACGAAGCGGCACTGGATCCATCCAACATTGATGATGAGGCATCTCCTATTGACTTCTAGTCTATTACTTACTGAGACATTTTGTAGACATTTTTACATCTATTTATTTTCTATTTGCGGAGGTTGGACTCCGATCTTATGAGACTATTTAATAGATGTTTGGAGTGAGTATGTTCACCCGGCTATCTTTTGATACACTTATTTATTATCTGGACTTTATTATCTTATGTGTTGAGCTGTAATAAGATTAGATTATATTATTCTTGCCTGT
The DNA here is from genome assembly GCA_029216955.1 of Iris pallida. Lineage (NCBI taxonomy): Eukaryota > Viridiplantae > Streptophyta > Magnoliopsida > Asparagales > Iridaceae > Iris > Iris pallida. Next base: position 9,266,318 of record JANAVB010042620.1, on the reverse strand, counting down.
GATGATTTATTTTACAGCTTATGTATGTATATGAGGGTTCCATATATTGGGGTATTCATCGTATATGTACAGTTGGCATGTTCACGTACTCGGTCCTATGTATTTTGGGACTTGGGCCTAACATGTTTTTATGGTGACCCGGTCAAAAAATATTGTTGGATTACATGACTATGCCCAACAAGCCTGCATATAGGAATAGGAATATCTCATCCAGAACTACTACTTCCCTTGACTTCCAAACTTTTTCGAATTCCTTTGATTACTTGAATTACCTCACATCTAACCTCTCCTAATATCGTCATATTCTTCCTCGTGCCAACATTATGAATCTAAGAAGCGGACGCACTTCTTTCTTGGCCCTCACATTTGGTGAAGAGGCTACCCCGGAGGGACAGAATCCTCCAATAACTCCGGTGACACCATACCAGCCAGGACAGTCGTAGCCTACTACAACACCGACGATGTTGCACCCAGAGATCGCAACACCCCCAGTCAGCCAGGCTAGGCGGAGCACTACCATGCTACCGGGAGGGAATACACCATTGCCTCCACCCCCACCATTCTCTCAGCAGTTTCTACCACAGTCGGGGCCCCAGATGCCTCCACCACCGACTGATGGAAGCCCTACTTCCTAGTTTATATATGCCATAATGCAGGCTCGGTGGCAGCAGACTGAGTTGATGAGACAGACTATGATGGCATAATTGGCTAGACCTCCACCTCCGGTACCAGCACTAGCACCAGCATCGGCTCTGCATCCTTATGAAGGCTCTGTCAAGAACTTCACAGACATGAACCCCAAGGCCTTCAGAGGAACGGAGAATCCACTAGAGGTATCATAATGGCTTATTATTACAGAAAAGCTACTGAAGGAATCCCAGTTACCAGCTCGAGATTGGATAACAGCTGTGGACCTACTATTAGAGGATAATACCCACCACTGGAGGAAGGCGGAAGAGAGACGATTAGGCACTGGGATCACCTGGAAGCAGTTCTATGATATATTCTATGAGAGATTCTTCCCCATTCATGTTCGAGATGGTCTATGCGACCAATTCCTTCATTTGAAGCAAGAAAATATGAAAGTTGATGAGTATGACTCAGAGTTCAATCGCTTGAGTAGATTTGGTGCAGGACTGATCCCAACCAAGTTAGAGAAGGCGAGGAGATTCCACCGGGGGCTAGCACCAGAGCTCAAGTCTTATACGACTACACAATCTCGAGTCTTCCATTCAGCTATCTTGGAAGAAGCTCGTGCTCAGGAGATTCTTCTCATGGAGCAGCAGCAGACATCGAGACGCCATACACCAGCAGTTACACCAGCCTAAGCTACTCACGGTGGACCTATCAGGAGGCCCACAGGACAGTTCCAGCAGAGGCCCATACCTTATTAGAAGCCCACCTGCAACTATTACGGGAAACAGGGACACCTCTTGAAGGACTGTTGAACTCAACTTGGAGCATGCTTGAGATGCGGGTCAGGACAGCACAAGGTGAAGGATTGTCTGGAGCAGCAGTCTTTAGTTTATGCTCAGCAGAACCAGAGACCGACAGCCCCAGCACTTCCAGCACCTCGGCCAGCAGCAGGAGCACCTCGCCCACCATTACCACCTCAGTCAACACAGTTCGAGAGGGCCAGAGCTCAGGGTCCTGGACAGTATTATGGGCAGGTATTCTTTCTAGCAATTGAGGATACATAAGTAGAGACAGAAGCAAAGGTCATAGCAGGTATGGTTTTAGTCGCTTCCTTTTCTGCCATTACCTTGTTTGACACTGGAGCCACTCATTCATTTATAGCCACTAGTTTTGCCACTAGACACAGCATTCCCATCACACCCTTATCTAAAAATATTATAATCCTCACTGGAGGAGGAGTTGTACCTGTTAGTGGTATTTACAAACTTTGCCCTGTAGTGATATGTGGTAGAGAGATGAGAGCACGACTTCTTGTTTTCCCTATGCCTACATTCGATGTGGTCCTCGAAATGGACTGGTTGAGCCAGCATTTTGCTCTTATAGACTGCCATAGGGGCAGCATCGTCTTTAGACCACCGAATACGACATAGTTTGAGTTCACAAGAAAGAATGAGAGAGTTATGATGCACCCACATTGGAGACTCATATGATAATGCAGGACAACCCTCAACACCCTGTCATCACTGAGTTCGAGGATGTATTCCCCGAGGATTTGCCAGGACTGCCACCTGACCGAGACATTGAGTTTTCTATTGAGCTTATTCCAGGAGCTGAGCCTATTTTATCTCGAATGTATCGTCTGGCACCCAAGAAATAAGTAGAGATAAAGATACAGATTGGCGACTTGTTGGAGAAAGGCTTTATTCGTGCCATTGCTCACCATGGAGAGCGCCTATTCTTTTCGTGCCTAAGAAAGACGGGACAGTGCGCATGTGCATCGACTACCGAGCTTTGAATGTAGTAACGGTAAAGAATAAGTACCCCTTGCCGCGTATAGACGATCTATTTGATCAAGTGAGTGGAGCAAAAGTATTCTCCAAGATTGACTTACGGTCGGGCTATCACGAACTGAAGGTTCGGAAGGAAGACATTGCAAAGATGGCCTTTTGATCGAGGTATGGACACTACGAGTTCTTGGTCATGCCTTTCGGTTTGATCAATGTTCCTGCAGTCTTCATAAAATTAATGAACAAGATAATTCACCAGTATTTGGACAAATTTGTAGTCATCTTTATTGATGATATTTTGATTTACTCTAAGAGTCAAGAGGAGCATGAGCAGTATCTACGAATTCTTTTGGGGACGTTGAGGAATGAACGACTCTTTGTGAAGCTTAGCAAGTGTGAATTCTTTCTCAAGGAGGTATCATTTCTTGGACATATTGTTACTGGAGACGGCATATCAGTAGATCCAGCAGTTAAGACATGGCCCGCTACTACATCAGCTTCCGAGGTGAGAAGTTTTCTTGGACTTGTGAGTTATTACCGAAGGTTCATAGAAGATTTCTCTCGTATGACGGGGCCTATGACATGACTCACTTACAAGGATCAGGAGTTTGTATGGACAGATGAGTGTCAAACCGCTTTTGACGAGTTGAAGAAGCGCTTGACCACGGCACCGATCTTGACACTACCATCGGGCCTAGGAGGGTTTGTGATCTACAGTGATGCATCCGAAAAAGGATTAGGATGCTTATTGATGCAGCACGATCGTATAGTGGCATATGCATCGAGATAGTTGAGAGTGCACGAAAAGAATTATCCGACCCATGATCTAGAGCTCGCAGCGATTATCTTCGCTTTGAAGGTATGAAGACACTACTTGTATGGTGAGAATGTTGATATCTACATTAATCAGAAGAGCCTCAAGTACGTGTTCACACAAAAAGAGTTGAATATGTGACAGCGAAGTTGGTTGGAGTTGATGAAGGATTACGAGATCGAGCTACATTATCATCCGGGCAAGGCTAATGTCGCGGCAGACGCATTAAGCCGTAAGCCCACGGCACACTTCTTGACTACGCAGAAGGAGTTGATCCGAGACTTGCAGCAGCTTGGTATTGAGGCAATATTGCCTGGGGCAGAAGGCGTATTAGCCAATCTCTAAGTGCAATCATCATTAGTAGATCAGATCAAGGCGGTATTGCCGGCAGATGCTAGATTTTGATGACTTCGAGAAAGGGCTGAGGCAGGAGAGCAGACGGGATTGAGGATTCATCTCGATGGGACATTACGATGTGGTGATCGTATTTATGTTCCTAATGGAGAGCTACAGCAAGAGTTGATGGCAGAAGCACACAGTTCGACTTACTCTATTCATCCCGGAGGAACTAAGATGTACCGCGACTTACGACAGTATTATTGGTGGCATGAAATGAAGCAAGAGATAGCTCATTTCATTGCTAAGTGTTTGGTATGCCAATAAGTGAAGGTCGAACACCAGAGGATGGCCGGATTATTGTAGCTGCTATCCATTCCCAAGTAGAAGTGGGAGCACTTTATGATGGACTTCCTCATAGGATTTCCACGGAGTCCTAGTGGATGTGATGCGGTATGGGTGATTGTTGATAGACTTACCAAGTCAGCCCACTTCTTACCTTTTAGAGTAGGGCAGTCCACGAAGTTTTGGCGAAGACGTATATAAAGCAAATAGTGAAGCTATACGGTGTACCAATTAGCATCGTGTCAGATCGTGACTCGAGGTTTACCTCATACTTTTAGAGGAGTATGCAGGACAGTTTGGGTACACGTTTGAAGTTTAGCACGTCGTACCATCCGTAGACAGACGGTCAGTCAGAGCGTACGATTCAGACGCTAGAGGATATGCTGAGAGCGTGTATGCTTGACTTTGGCAGATCATGGGAAGACCACCTTCATCTTGTGGAGTTTTTCTACAACAATAGCTATCAAGCGAGCATCCAGATGGCTCTGTTTGAAGCATTGTATAGTAGGAAGTGTCGATCTCCTGTCTGTTGGAGCGACATCAGAGAGAGACATATATTTGGACCCGAGTTGGTTTTGAGCACAGTGGAGAAGGTAAAGAAGATACGAGACCACCTATGAGCATCGCAGGATCGACAGAAGCAGTGGACAGATAATCGTCGGTGACCTTTGGAGTTCAAGGAAGGCGACCATGTTTTCTTGAAGATATCCCCCACTAGAGGCACGATTCGATTCGGAGGACGTGGCAAGTTGAGTCCAAGGTACATAGGGCCTTTCGATGTCTTGGAACGTGTTGGAGAGGTTGCCTATAGATTGACCTTTCCACCGTCGCTAGAGGGAGCACATGACGTATTCCATGTATCTTAGCTGAGGAGGTACGTGGCGGACGACAACTATGTGCTTGATCACTCCAAGATCACAGTTGGACCGAGCTTATCGTACGAAGAGCAACCGGCAGACATTCTTGATCGTCGACTGAAGGTGTTGCAGAATCAATCAATTCTATTGTTTCGTGTGGCTTGGAAGCATCACTCTCCAGGGGAGTCTACTTGGGAGCGCGAGGACGATATTTGGAATCGTTACCCGTATTTGTTTTACAACCAAGGTATATCTGCACATGATAGTCTTTATAGCTTCTTGCATTGCATAACATTGCATTCGACCCCTACCATAGTCTAATTTCGAGGACAAAATTTCTTTAAGTTGGGTAGGATTTAAAACCCCCTAATTTATTAAAATATTTAAATTTAGTTTTGTGTATAAATTTGTGCTAAAATACATGTATGCATAATATCAGGAGTGAGAAATAATAGTAATAGCAAATACTTAAGTTAATGCACAATATAGGTATAAGTTTATATGATATACATATAGATGTATATATGTATGTGTGTATGTGTTGATTTATTAAGGTGTATATATTTATACATACATATATGTGGGAATATATGTATATATAAATATATCTAAAATATTGAATTATTGAAAAGAGTTTTAAATAGAAAAAAACTTTTCCACCCTCTTTAAGTGGCAGCCCGCCCCCTTCCCTTCCTAAGCTGCTGCTGCATCATGCCTATAATCTGCAAGCACAACCCGTGAGCACCCAAACCATAAGTTAGCCTTGATCGAATCCTAGTAGTATTAGGTTTAACTTAACTTGTTACATATATAACTTCCTCCACAGACCTCAAAATCCTAGACTCCCAAAACAAAAATTATGGCAGAAGATCCCCTCTTCGTCTACGAGTTCGTTTCACCAGCAACGGAGTTGTGTGCACGACGAACGGAGCATCGAAAGTCAGCCCCTCGTCATCCATGGAGCAGTTTTCCCACTCAAGGTACCCTACTTCCTGACAACGTAACTTTTTACTCGTAACTTCAATTTTTGATCCGTAAGATTTTCTGGAAAGTAGACTTGACCCTCTTCGAGATCCTCCAAATGGATTTCGACATGACCATCTAACTGGTTCGAAAATTTGAACCGAAGTTAGCAAAAAAAATTAAATTTTCTGGACTGTTAAAACCAATTCTAAACGACAAATTGTCGGCCAATTTTTGCTGTACATTAAAAATTTATAGAAACTAATTAAAAACAGTAAAAGACAACATAATCGAGATCGCAACGCATCTTCTGGATCGTCGTTTCGATTACGTGTAAAAAGTAAATTGATGTTGAAGTTGGAGAAAAAACTGTGTTAAACATATATAAAATTCTAAAAATTTTCTCGATACGGCGTGTGCTCCAACAAATCGGGCTATGTGGTCGCACGCTATATGTACCGAAAGGCGCGTATGGATGTTGCCAATGTGTAGGAACTGACAAAATTCAGTTTTGTCTCGTGTGCGCGACGAAATCAGTCCGTATCCGTCAAGATACCCCCGTATCGTCAATTTGCAAACTTTTCCTAACTTCGTGTACAGTCGTCAGATCGAGGCAAAACTTGTGCCAACAGGTCCGAATCGAAATTCTGGTCCTGTGTGCCAAGTTTGGTTCGATTATGAGAAGGTCGATCGGAACCCCTTTTTGGCGGGCCTGCGACCCACTCAAACGGACGATTTTGTACGCGGCTCATCGGAAGCCAAAACTGGATATACCATTGAGTTTCTGTTCTCAAACTGAATCCGTGGACATGTAGTTTGATGACTTTAGAGACCATATTTGGCACGCATTTTGGTGCAAAGTGGGTCAAATGACGGACATCGTTTTGACCCAAATTTTGATTTTGCCCCTGTTCTGAAATTAGACTTTTGGACAGGCATTTTCTAGATATATCTTATACACCGAGTACATTTTCGATGTTTGTTTCAGCATTCGGAGTTATTTGGAGATTGTGGCATTTCTGGGCTGACATTGTGATTTCCAGGACTTGTCACTTGCACCATCAGACAAGATACCTTGCCACCTTACTCTATGATTTATGTATTCTTATTTTCAATTGTTATTTTCAGTATTTTTATTTTTTAATATTATAAAACTGTGCGTCCAAGTCACACTTGGGTGCAGGCGACTCTATCGGTCGTTTTTCTCACTTTTATTTATTTTTCTTGCATTGACTTAGTCTAGTGACCACCCCTTGTTGATGAGGTATCGGTATATCTCATACGGCCTTGACACTTGCTTTACCATGTGTTGTGAGTCATATGTAGGACACGTACTCGCATAGTCGGCTGGCCACCGATACATATGAGGCGTGCGATGTACAGGAGTAACTGCCAATAGGATTGCATGCTAGTAGACTTGGCAGTTACTAGAGGTTTCATGAGTCATGGATGTGACCCTACTAGGCATTAGGTGGGGAGGACAGTTTTCTTAACGTATGGGTCCCTTATGCACCTTCGTATTACTGATCCTGCTGGCCTCTGACATTTGAGAAATGTTATGCTTTGAGGTCCCTGGTATCCTGATGGGGCCATACCTAAGTTACCTGCTCCTGAGCCAGATGCCCATGCATTGAAGGTCTGTTCTTAACTGCTTTATCACTGTAGAACTGGTAGGCACCCTATTGCATGCATCCCTTTCTTCTTATTATATTATCACAGTTACATGGCATGGTGTTTTCTTGTATCTTGTTACGTCCCTCTGAGGACCTGGTTATCTCTCCAGGATTAGACGATTTCCTGCAGGAGTATGGAGCGGCACTGGATCCATCCTAATTGATGATGAGGCATCTCATGTTGACTTCTAGTCTATTACTTACTGAGACATTTTTACATCTCTTTACTTTCTATTTGCGGAGGTTGGACTCCGATCTTATGAGACTATTTTATAGCTGTTTGGAGTGAGTATGTTCACCCGGCTATCTTTTGATGCACTCATTTATTATCTGGACTTTATTATCTTCTATGTTGAGCTGTGATGAGATTAGATTATATTATTCTAGCCTGTGATAATTTATTTTACAGTTTATGTATGTATACGAGGGTTCTATATATTGGAATATTCATCGTATATATGCAGCTGGCATGTTCACGTACTCGGTCTTATGTATTTTGGACTGGGGCATAACAGTGCCTCCTGTCTAGTTGCGCAAGCGGTTACTTTAACTGCTAGTGACGAGTGGCATCTTGTTGATGAGATGCGCGTGGTCGTGGACAGTGTAGTGAATATATTTTTCGAGATTAGTGGCATGCGTGCCACGTCATCTTGCTTCTGGATGGAAATTGACTAAGTGGCACCAGGTTGATAGGTAGCGCTTGGCGCAACCTAATTATTGGCGCCCCTCAATTAATCTGTCTGTTCAATCCTTACTGCTTTTCTCGTGCCAGTTGATGACTGGTGCGACTTTGTCTGTCAGCATTAATTGCAACTGACATAATCTCCTTGAGCGCCGCACTTTGGGATTCGAAGAGATATTCTTCGACTTTCGAGCTGTCAGTAATGATGGCTTACGTTACAACTTCTCGAGGCAGCTTGCCACATGACCCTCGTACACCCTAACATAGGTGCAACCTGTGTGTCGTGCCACCTAGTTGCCAAGCACCATTTGATGCTGGCGCCTTCTGATGACTGGCACCCTTTTATTTTTGAGCTCCTATAAGACCCCCTTCAAAGTTTTAAAAGATTAAAAAATTTCAAACTTTGAAATACTTTGAATCTAGAGAAGATTGTCATGAGTTGCGCCTGTCAGTAATACAATCGACTCCGACTTTTGGGCGCAAGTTGCGCAACGGGCAAAAAGTCACTTTGGGCTATAAATAACTGTTTAGGAGGGAGAAAATTCACTTTTACTGAAAAGTTAATCTCTTTTTCCCTTCTTGCCTTCTTCTTCCCGAGCTTTTTTGATCCTCCAATGGTGCCAAGAAAATCGATTGCTGACAAGGGCAAGGCTCCCTTCAGTTCTTCATCACGCGTATCACCAGTGAGAGCACCTTGCTATGCGTCGCCATCAACGAGGGCTGAACAAGACAACCCACCGCTCGAAGGTGATCTTCGAAGAATAAAATCGATCATCACTTAGACTTTAGTGAATAGAATCGATCATCTCTTTTTAGAGCTCTGATTAACCTGCGCCTTCTGAGACGTGCGCCTCCTCATTTTAGAATATTGGATGCATAAAAATACATTGTTTTTTTTGAACTATGATGTACAATTTTAAATCCTGTACCTTCTGAACTTGCGATCGCGCACTTCAGTCGTGCGCACTTTTGAATTTATACTAGGCGCATCTTGACTGCTTGCGCAATATAGAATTCAGATTCTGTTTTGAATTCATGCTGACTTGAACTAACACTAGGCGCATTCTGAGGACCCGCGCAACATAGGGATACGCGCACCATAAGAGATACTTAGAAGCTCGCACAACCTAAGATTTTGTGCACCCTGATTTAAATTTGATCTTTGATCCCTTTTTTTGCAGTTGATCTCAGGGAAGACCCCGATGCTGAGAGATTAGTTTCGGCTTTCAGAGTTTCAGAATATCAGAAAGACTTGTCACATGTATCGTATCCTCAATACGATCTTCCCGAATCCAGAACGGCCATACTTGCTGCTCAAGAGAATACAACTCTGTTATGTTTAATGAATGGTGAACCTTTGGAGAGTCTGGACAATATAGTACATAAGAAACCAGCCTTCTTGTTTGGAGATGTAATCAAAAAATCATCCCAGCCAAAAGCAAAGAAGGAAGACAGGATCTATCAATGCGGGAACAGAATCATGTATCTCACAGAGATATCGAGGCACATGTCCCTATCTCGATATGCATTCTCCAGTTATCCTCGATGGATGGCATGGGATATGACTCCAATTCAGCAAGTCAGAGTTGGAAAGATATGTTACAGATTTGGCCCGCAGAACAAGGACTTATTCTACAGCACTTCAGATAAGTATAGCTCTCATCTGAGGGGTTTGAAGCCAAGTTGTGTACCTCTGGAAGATTTATCGCTGCTACTTCCAGTCAGAGTACCCATCGTTGCGAACACATTCGCAAAACCTGAAGGAAGATATCCAGGTCAGACCATGCGTTTGACAGGCCTAGTGAACCCTGACATGAAGCGCTGGAGCAGCATAGTGATTTGGATTTGGATCAGTTCAAGGACAAACTCCTCGAATTAGAACTCTATGACCCAATCTGGACTACTGTTCACGACTTTCGTCCGAATGCCCATATGTTTTTGGCTCTAGTAGAAAGATACAATGATAGAACTAGCACCTTCATGACTCCTTATGGAAAAATTGGCTTCGCACTCCATGGGATAAAGTATCTTTCACATCTACCAATGGGTGACTACCCATATGAAGAATATGTGCCTACAAACGAAGAGCTAGATATGCTGGCAACAGAGAACCCTCAAATGGTAGCTGTATTTGAGGAACTTCTATGCCATTACAAGATATGCTCCCTTTATTACAAAAGTGCTTCCACATGGACCTGTTAGACGACCAAGTGGCTGCCATACTTATTTTTGGGCCATCTATGAAGACAAGATCGTTGAGAATCAGGCTTGCGATCCTCGCTTCTTCAAACCGCTTAGCCGCAGCGATATAGAGAAGCTAATAGTGTAACACCCAATTTTCCAAATGAGGGTAATTTTGAAATTTCGTGTTTATAGTTATTTTAATAATGATATTTAATTCATGATATAATTTTTGGTAATTTTAAATTATTTAAATCAATGACTTGTGGTTTTGACGTTTTGCTAGTGAAACCCTAGAGACTGTTTGACCTAGAGCCTAACCATATGATTATGATATTTTAATGTCATTTCTGGCCTAAGGATATTTTGCATTTGATCTCTTTGAATTATTTTGATATTATTTTATTATTTATGATATTGTTTTGGGATTATTTGAGTCGGGTTCGAATTTCATCTCAATTCGACTTGTAACGGGGACCCGGGATAACTTAGACTCTAGTTGGACCCATGCATTAGTTAGCCATGGCCCACATTTTAATTAGTCATGTTAGAAAGATTAGTCATAATCCTAATTATTAGGTTAACCATTTAGAGTTTTTATTTTGACCCTTTTACCCCCAAACCCTAACCAAAATTATTTTAAACACTTGTAACTAATGGAGGGGCAAACTTGTAATATTCAATGAAGGGGGATATAACCATTGTGGCCGGCCCTAATAGGACTCCCATCTCATTTCCTTTCTTTGAGAAGTCTTCTTCCCCAAGTGCTCTCAAGCTCTCCCAAGGAAGAAGCCTTTCTCCTTGGATTTTCTCTCCTTTAGGTAATATTTCCTTCTCTTTTATTTCTCCATTTTGCATTTAGGAAAGTTTTAACCATAGGAATGACCCCCATTGTTGTGTCCCTATTTTTGTGTCCTCTTGTGTCCTTTATGTGTCCTTTAGGGATTTCTATTGTATTATTGTTGTGTCTTGTGTTCATGGGGAAAACCCCCAAACTTGGACACACTTTACATTTAAAATATTGATTAAATAAATTAATTCATATTAAATCTCCGATTTGAAAATGTAGAGATGTTCTTGAGTACTTTACATTTCATTCATGTATCTCTTATAGATGTGTTCATGTTACATATATAGATTAGTGTATGTGTATATATATATATTGTAATGCGAGTGCATGTATCTATATTTATATATGTAATAAATGGTTCATGATGATTATATAATCAAGTTTGTGAGTGTGGTTCCTCATATTATTATTGTCAATATTGTTGTGGATAATTAGGATATATATTGTGTATTCTTTTGGCTCAAACTATCTAAATCCGTCATAATTTTTATCCACGTTTTTAATTTCAGCCCTAACTTAGAAATGTCATAACTTCTAGCTCAAAGCTCGGTTTAACCTCCCATTTTTTTTGAAAGAAGCGTATTGAAGTTAGCTTTCTAAAAACATGTATTAATAGGCCTATTTCTTTCTGTAACTTTCTGGAGAATTATTTGAGTGTCAGCTGTACGAAAGACAAATGCGTTCTCGGTGTTTTTGCGATTTCGGGAGTTTTCGGAAACGAAAACGCGATCCGTTTGAAGTTTCGGAAAGCTAACACATAGATATATAACATACTTTAATTCTAGATTTTAATTCATGCTGAGATGGTACAGTATTGATTATTAGTAGGAGTTACTATTCGGTATATGTATTTTGTGCACCCTTGTGTGTAATATAATGTTCTATTTGATTTTAACCCATATTAATGTATATACATTATGTAATTAAATAGAGAATGCAAGCATGAGTAAATGGTTAAATAAATGATGTATGAGGTGTAAGTATCCTATCTAATGTAAGCATGTATAAGTATGGCTTATAATGAATATGTAGGTTCCATAGTATGTAATGTATGGTGCATATAGTAGTGCAAGAGAATAAATGAATGATGAATGAATGCAAGCATGAATGTAATGTAATAATAGATATAATATATGCAATATACAAGTTAATGAGATGTAATATTCTATGTTAACACAAATCCTATATTACCTCATGTACCCCCTTACACTATGTTGACACTATCACACTTGACACTTTGTTCACTTATACATTGACACTCTTTGATATTTATACACTATGTATGTCCATTTAACCCTCACTTGTCCCTTTGCCATGTTCACATACACACACATAGCCTCTTAAATAAGTATTTATGAATATAGTTAACTTAACTATGTATGTATATTATATATATGTTAGCATATTGTGTTGTAATATATAATTTTATATAACCATTTGAAATGCCATGATTATAGACCAAATGTTGAATACCAATATATGCATGTGTATATATGTGTAGACATATATAGCTTAAGTAATAGATTACCTAGTGTATATCCAATGTGAATTCTTGCCTATTTGAGTATTGAATAATTACATGCTATATAGAGTTGGGTGTATGTTGGCTTGTATAGCCTTGTATTGATGTGTGCTTGCTAGGATAGTCTTGGTTAGGCCTAGTAAGACTTGCTGGGTTAGGACATGACCTAGTTTGACCTAGTTTGACTAGTGCAGTTGACCAGAGTTGACCAAGGGTTTACTTTGGCCTAGTTTGACCTAGATTCATGTAGAATGCATTAAAGTGCTTTATATTACCCTTCTGGACATGTTGTGACTTGTGTTATTCTAATTAGGAGCCAGACACCTCTCATCGGACAGTATCTTTACCTTGGACATTCAGATATCAGACGAGTACATTCTCTGATCTTTTCATACCTGTCTGGATTATATTCTTGCTCTAGGTTACTCTACTTGATGCTGACACGTATCTTCACGGATTAGTACTATATGGATCATTTCCTGAGATGTTATCCCTCTACGGGTGCATCGGGTATTTCATGTTCATGTACTTTATCATGTGCATCAGGTACTCTTTGTACTCGTACTAGTTCATATTTTTACATGTTCTCATGTGCTTCATGTGCTTCATGTGCTTTCTTGTGCTTATCATGTGCCTCATGTACTACTCATTACAAGAGTCCACGTATCTTAGCTTTATTCATGTGCTTATGACATAACTTGAACGGATCCTTGTGTATTGATTGGGGCGGGGTGAGTAGAATTGGTTATGTGATCACTATCCCTAGTAGATGTATTCATGTGCCTCCTTATTTGTATTCATGTGCCCCAAGCCGTTTACATAACCATTGTACTCTAATCACGTAGCCACTTACAGTCTCTACTATCATGTATTTACTTTCAGTTATAAAATATCTCCTGTTTACTCGTACTTCCTATTCAGCTCTTCCTGTATTTTACTCTATTGCATGATTTATACTCCTAACCTGCTATGAACTGTTTTAGAGATATGTGCTCGTTCCCGTCCTGACTGGACTTGTTGATAAATTTTACAGATATCTTGGAGGTTGCCTGCTAGCCTAGAGGAGACACATTAGAGGTTGTTTAGATAGTTATTTCAATTGTCTGGAGTTGTATTTACTTTATGGATTACTGTATCTGAGTTTGGAGATTTGAGATGTATTTCTGGATTTGTGTATCTTAGACACTTAGATTTATCTCTGTTGTACCTCTTTTGGATTTCATGTTTTATCTATCCTTATCATGCTCTATCTTAGATGTGATTGAGTCTGTACCTACTATGTCACCCCCATTCGGGGAGTATAAGCTGTTTTGCCTTATACTGTTAGATGCATGAGACCTAGGACATCGTTCTACCGCCGACACTGCGGCGTAGGCTGGACGTACCCACTTCTCATGCCCTAACTCTAGGGTGCGGGTCGTGACACGTTTTTTGCGGTGGCCCATGCAGGTCGAGATTCACATTAGTACGATTTCGTCGTAACACAATGACTTAGTTGTACTACTACGAGCCTGCTATAGGATATATAAATTAAGATGTTAGGATGAGAGGATACTCAATCACTGTTAGGATTCATTGAGAGATTCCTGGGATGACCCTTGAGAATCTTATTTTGAATTCCGATTTAAACTCCTTTTCCTTGTTTTGATTCACCTTTTTCCTTGATTTGAATTTGATTTTGTGGATCATTGTAGAACTTTGAATCCTGGTATTAGTTGATGATTTTGATAAAATTTTGTAGTTGTTGATTTAATTTTGTATTTAGATTAATATTTTTAAATCCAAGGTACTCAATCACACTTAGATTCTTTGAGAGATTTCTGGGACGACCCCTGAGAAACTCATTTTGAACATCAATTGGAATTTCTTTTCCTCTTGTTTGGATTCACCCTTATTCCTTGCTATTGAATTTAAGCTTGATGGGTTCCTCTCGTTTGAACCGATGAGAAGGAACATATCTGCATTATTCTTTCTCGCCATTATTCTCTTGCATTCTTATTTACCATTTATCTTAAACTCTGTCTCATTACATTAATTACCCATATCTTGTCGTCTCTACCAGATGTACTTCGAAACCTTTGAATCTTCGTATCTTTTGCATGGGGAAGGCTAAGGAAGTGACGTAAATTATGTAGCTCAGAGAAGACGTAACTGGTTATTTTATGATGATATAAAGGAAATCAAATGTGGAGTGTTCCATATGGAAACTTGAGATAGAAATGTGTTAAAGGTCTTGAATAGAATAAAGAGATGTATACTGCCAATCTGGAAACAATTACATTTAGAGAAATTTTGGGGTTATGAGATAGTTTATAGGTGTATTCAAAACTAATGAGGATATCAGAGGTCAACCTAGTTTTGAGTACTTAGAAAATCTTGGTTATTGATTCTGAGGAAAACTTTTACTCTGAGGCTATGTAGAAGGTTAGTAATGGAAAAGAGAAGTTAATTGTGTTTAATAAGGATATTAAACAAGATGTTGCGAGGAAATGACTAGGGATAGAGAGAACACAAAGTTATGGAAGTTTAGAGATTGTTGTGAAATATTTTTAGGAGAATAATATTCAAGGGTGTATGTCGAAGAAAATACGGAAGTTGATTTATGATGGAAGATAAGTTTTGTAAGGCCTAGAGATTTAAATTAAATAATACAAGGAGAACAATTTGAACAAGTTCAAGGAATTCGTAAACGGGATTTAGAGATTTTGGGTCAAATTTAAGACAAGGTGAAAGAACTTGGAAATTTAAATAAATGGTTAATGTTGATTCCTAAATGTGAGGGCTGTGCTTCAAGAATGATGTTTGGAAATTGGGAATTGCCTACGGTAGTCATGGTAAGGGTTTAAGTAAAGGTTAAATTTTTATATGGAGACTGGTGAGGTAAAGATATGATTGGCAAGTTATGACCAGATGAACTTAAGAGTATCAGAAGCAGATGACTAACTCGATCTTCATTATTTTTGTGCATTAATTACCACCTCTTGAACTCCCACTTTCCAATTGAGATCCTTGACGTTCCTTATCGTGACTTTGATATTCGGAATGTAATACTAGCTGTTACCCTCCAACAAATCTAATATGCAAGACCTAGACGAGCTCACCTTCGTGTAGGTATATCATGTCCTACTAAAATCCGTCTTCTTGTACTCTATTTTCTTGATATGATTTTTTGGTCAACTGGCTAAACTATAACCTCTACCATTATACTAAATTTCTTCTTATTTTAATTAGAAATCCAGCCTTGACTCAATTCTTTCGACCCGACATGTGATGGTGTTCTGCTTGTTTCCTTAGATGCTTAACCTTGTACCTTATCTGATTACTTGACCCGTTGGTTAAGAAACTTGGACTATGTAATTCCTTTCATCATTACCACCCTTATATCTTGTGCTGCTAAATTAGCCTTAGTTTTGCAAGCTTATCTATTTTCGAGCTTGGTCATGACATATTTTATTGGGTGGCCACCCACTAACATATTGTCTAATCAGAACCGGTACATGATGGTCTAATCAACCTATTGCACTTTGGTTCGCTTTTTCAGTATCAATCTACGAGAATAGAGACATAGTTAAACTTGACCCTAGAGTCTCATTCGCGACAGCCTTGACAATTCTCCTTGAAATCTTTTCATCACCTATGAACCTCGTATTCGTACTCAGTCGAATTAAATTTAATCATGACCTGAACTCCATCATTGGATGCTCGTGCTCATACTTTGATTTCATTGATTTTCCTTCTTGCCCAAATTTTGTTTTATCCCGAAATTGATCAACTTAGATCGTGTCAAGACAAAAATCTATTTGTGATTTGTTGTGCCTAAATTTTCAATTTTTGCCATTTTATGGAATAGTAGCCTTTTAATAATTTCTTAGTTGCTTGTTAATGGCCAATTTTTATATAGGATGGTAGACAGTCCTACAACCTTGATGATTGTTGTTCCCTTACCTTCCCAATTAGGACACCCTAGATTGTTTGTGTGTTGATACCATAGTACTGTTTTGACCTAGAATGATTAGTGTACCTAGGTGAGACTTCCAACTGCTACGGTATGCCCTGACCCTGTATACTCTTCCTTCAAATTGCATGATTTAGATAAAAAAAATTAGACCTTGATTGTTGGGAAATAGGAACGTCACTCCATTAGTATCAGTTGTAGATATATATAGGTTAGTCCTTGATGTGGGGATGTGTATCTATAAATATGTAGCTTATGAGATTTATGAGAGATTATAGTATCAGCCTTGATAGAATGTACTAGTCTTTTGGTGAGTATAAATGTGTTATGAGAGATAGGGGCCTATATGTCTTAGTAATGCATCGTTCCTATGGTAATAGAATGTATTAATAGATGGTTAATATGAAGATAATAGTTTGAGCATACCTATAGCCTATGATCAGATCCTTTTCATCCTTAGTTAAGACCACTTTAAAATAGGTCCAGTCCCTTGGATATAGGTTCCAGTCCATATTTTATTGAAGTTCCATTACCGCCGTACAGCAGAGCAGTGTTGGAGGTATTCCTAGATTGACACTATTTAGATGTCCGTTTATTATTCCAGTGTTAGGAAGTGTTACCTTAGATATTGGGTAGGTTAGAGGCTCTAGAAGGTGTACTATCGATCTTAAATTTCGAGGACGAAATTTTTCTAAGGTGGGTAGAGTTGTAACACCCAGTTTTCCAAATGAGGGTAAATTTAAAATTTCATGTTTATAATTATTTTAATAATGATATTTAATTCATGATATAATTTTTGGTGATTTTAAATTATTTTAAAATTATTTAAATCAATGACTTATGGTTTTGACGTTTTGCTAGTGAAACCTTAGAGACTGTTTGACCTAGAGCCTAACCATATGATTATGATATTTTAATATCATTTCTGGCCTAAGGATATTTTGCATTTGATCTCTTTGAATTATTTTGATATTATTTTATTATTTATGATATTGTTTTGGGATTATTTGAGTCGGGTTCGAATTTCATCTCAATCCGACTTGTAACGGGGATCCGGGGTAACTTAGACTCTAGTTGGACCCATGCATTAGTTAGCCATGGCCCACATTTTAATTAGTCATGTTAGAAAGATTAGTCATAATCCTAATTATTAGGTTAACCATTTAGAGTTTTTATTTTGACCCTTTTACCCCCAAACCCTAACCAAAATTGTTTTAAACACTTGTAACTAAGGGAGGGGCAAACTTGTAATATTCAATAAAGGGGAGATATAACCATTGTGGCCGGCCCTAATAGGACTCCCATCTCATTTACTTTCTTTGAGAAGTCTTCTTCCCCAAGTGCTCTCAAGCTCTCCCAAGGAAGAAGCCTTTCTCCTTGGATTTTCTCTCCTTTAGGTAATATTTCCTTCTCTTTTATTTCTCCATTTTGTATTTAGGAAAGTTTTAACCATAGGAATGACACCCATTGTTGTGTCCCTATTTTTGTGTCCTCTTGTGTCCTTTATGTGTCCTTTAGGGATTTCTATTGTATTACTGTTGTGTCTTGTGTTCATGGGGAAAACTCCCAAACTTGGACACACTTTATATTTAAAATATCGATTAAATAATTTAATTCATATTAAATCTCAGATTTGAATATGCAGAGATGTGTTCTTGAGTACTTTACATTTTATTCATGTATCTCTTATAGATGTGTTCATATTACATATATAGATTTGTGTATGTGTATATATATATATATATATATATATATATATATATATATATATATATATTGTAATGAGAGTGTATCTATATTTATATATGTAATAAATGGTTCATGATGATTATATAATCAAGTTTGTGAGTGTGGTTCCTCATATTATTATTGTCAATATTGTTGTGGATAATTAGGATATATATTGTGTATTCTTTTGGCTCAAACTATCTAAATCCGTCATGATTTTTATCCACGTTTTTAATTTCAGCCCTAACTTAGAAATGTCATAACTTCTAGCTCAAAGCTCGGTTTAATCTCCCGTTTTTTTTAAAAAGAAGCGTATTGAAGTTAGATTTCCAAAAACATGTATTAATAGGCCTAATTCTTTCTGTAACTTTTTAGAGAATTATTTGAGTGTCAGCTGTACGAAAAACAAATGCGTTCTCGATGTTTTTGCGATTCCGGGAGTTTCCGGAAACGAAAAAACGATCCGTTTGAAGTTTCGGAAAGCTAACACATAGATCTATAACATACTTTAATTCCAGATTTTAGTTCAAGATGAGATGGTACAATATTGATTATTAGTAGGAGTTACTATTCGGCATATGCATTTTGTGCACCCTTGTGTGTAATATAATGTTCTATTTGATTTTAACCTATATTAATGTATATACATTATGTAATTAAATAGAAAATGCAAGCATGAGTAAATGGTTAAATAAATGATGTATGAGGTGTAAGTATCCTATCTAATGTAAGCATGTATAAGTATGGCTTGTAATGAATATGTAGGTTCCATAGTATGTAATGTATGGTGCATATAGTAGTACAAGAGAATAAATGAATGATGAATAAATGCAAGCATGAATGTAATGTAATAATAGATGTAATGTATGCAATATACAAGTTAATGAGATGTAATGTTCTATGTTAACACAAATCCTATATTACCTCATGTACCCCCTTACACTATGTTGACACTATCACACTTGACACTTTGTTCACTTACACTTTGACACTCTTTGATATGTATACACTATGTATGTCCATTTAACCCTCACTTGCCCCTTTTCCATGTTCACATACACACATATAGCCTCTTAAATAAGTATTTATGAATATAGTTAACTTAGCTATGTATGTATATTATATATATGTTAGCATATTGTGTTGTAATATATAAGTTTATATAACCATTTGAAATGCCATGATTATAGACCTAATGTTGAATACCAATATATGCATGTGTATATATGTGTAGACATATATAGCTTAAGTAATAGATTACCTAGTGTATATCCAATATGAATTCTTGCCTATTTGAGTATTGAATAATTGCATGCTATATAGAGTTAGGTGTATGTTGGCTTGTATAGCCTTGTATTGATGTGTGCTTGCTAGGATAGTCTTGGTTAGGCCTAGTAAGACTTGCTGGGTTAGGACATGACCTAGTTTGACCTAGTTTGACTAGTGCAGTTGACCAGAGTTGACCAAGGGTTGACTTTGGCCTAGTTTGACCTAGATTCATGTAGAATGCATTGTAGTGCTTTATATTACCCTTCTGGATATGTTGTGGCTTGTGTTGTTCTAATTAGGAACCAGACACCTCTCCTCGGACAGTAGCTTTACCTTGGACATTCAGATATCAGGCGAGTACATTCTCTGATCTTTTCATACCTGTCTAGATTATATTCTTGCTCTAGGTTACTCTACTTGATGCTGACACGTATCTTCACAGATTAGTACTATATGGATCCTTTCCTGAGATGTTATCCCTCTACGGGTGCATCGGGTATTTCATGTTCATGTACTTTATTATGTGCATCAGGTACTCCTTGTACTCGTACTAGTTCATGTTTTTACATGTTCTCATGTGCTTCATGTGCTTCATGTGCTTCCATGTGCTTATCATGTGCCTCATGTACTACTCATTACAAGAGTTCACGTATCTTAGCTGTATTCATGTGCTTATAACATAACTTGAATGGATCCTTGTGTATTGATTGGGGCGGGGTGAGTAGAATTGGTTATGTGATCACTATCCCCAGTAGCTGTATTCATATGCCTCCTTATTTGTATTCATGTGCCCCTAAGCCGTTTACATAACCATTGTGCTCTAAATCACGTAGCCACTTACAGTCTCTACTATCATGTATTTACTTTCAGTTATAAAATATCTCCTGTTTACTCGTACTTCCTATTCAGCTCTTCCTGTATTTTACTCTATTGCATGATTTATACTCCTAACCTGCTATGAACTGTTTTAGAGATATGTGCTCGTTTCTGTCCTGACTGGACTTGTTGATAAATTTTACAGATATCTTGGAGGTTGCCTGCTAGCCTAGAGGAGACACATTAGAGGTTGTTTAGATAGTTATTTCAATTGTTTGGAGTTGTATTTACTTTATGGATTACTGTATCTGAGTTTGGAGATTTGAGATGTATTTCTGGATTTGTGTATCTTAGACACTTAGATTTGTCTCTGTTGTACCTCTTTTGGATTTCATGTTTTATCTATCCTTATCATGCTCTACCTTAGATGTGATTGAGTCTGTACCTACTATGTCACCCCCATTCGGGGAGTATAAACTATTTTTCCTTATACTGTTAGATGTATGAGACCTAGGACAGCGTTCTACCGCCAACACTGCGGCGTAGGGTGCAGGTCGTGACAAATAGAAAAAATCCAAACACACTGATAACATCTTGAATGTAGATTAGCACCCATTTACTGCTGGTGCTACCATTGAGAGTTATCTCAGGCAGGGTTACAGACCCATGTCTCAAGAAGCCCAATTGGCGGGTTTTCGATCCTTGTGGCTATGACGGTTCGTAGTTCCCGGAGCCAGTGCTGTCGATTGACTCAATCGAGACGTTCTATTTGCCACCGTATGACTAGTGTTTGGCTACAAGGTGGATCTTATTTCGACGATGACTTGCCGCTTGAACGCAGGACTGCATTTTTTTGTTGACACTATATTTCATGATAAGGGTGCTCGAAAGGACTTTCATCACACCGAAATACCTTACACGTATCTGTTTGGGTGGCTGCTGCTTCACTATCCTAATTTGATGGACCCTGATATGGGTGTAGCCGGGGAAGACTTCATTAGGCATTTTTCCAATGCTCGATGGAACCTAACTGCCCTTTCAGAAAGTAGATTAGCACTGAATCGTGGTTCCAGATGAAGATTTCAATGTATCCCTCCCCCTCCAGGATATGAGACTATTCCTCCATAGCTCATGGATTTAGAAACAACGTCACTTCGCCTGTCTCCGGTCACTTTTACATGGTTGAAGATGATCCGACCATCTCACTTAGTGTACCAATTTGAGGGCGACTATTTCTTAGAACCATATTTACCAAAGTCGATTCGCTCGGCAATTTGGCTATGATCAGCTGCATGTGGGGAATACCACCACTTGTCTACAGGCCACGGGTTTCCTGATCGATGGTTCCAGGGCTTGGAGATATTACAATGCAAGGGGCACCAAAGCCATATTCTCCCTGCCCAATACTCCTGTTCAAGGCCCGCGTATATTATATACATAGACGAATTTTTATACTTCGACCAACACTTCCGCCGAAAACTCCCACCTAGCCCACAACTTTGCTGGTGATAAACGATCAAGGGCTGGAGTCCATACTGCACAATCATTCATGGATGCGGAAGATCGAGACCCCGTCGATGAACCTCTGGGGGCTTCTCTTGTGGGCTTCCAAGATGAAGTTAATGATCTGCTAGATGTGTCATTAAAGACATGAAAAGAGAAGTCTCCTGCCAAGGGGTTTAGCAAGAAAAAGAATACTGGAGAGTCATCTACTCCTTCACACCCTGATGATCTTCCTTCTTTACCTAAGGCTTCGGGAAAGAAAAAGAAGAAGACCACGATGGCCATTACTGAGCAGCCCACCACCAGGACAACGCGGTCTTAGTCAAAGCAAATACATACTGGGGCATCCCATGAAGGAGGAGAGGCAACTCCTTCTTCAGCTCCAAGAAGCAACCGAGCTGTCCAAGAAGAGGTGACCAGGGTTCCTATTATGCAAGACAACCTTGATGAGGTTGAAGAAAAACCTATGGCACCTTTGCTGCGGAAGATCAGAAGAAAATTAATGGTGACTCAATAGGATCATCAATAATTGACGCTTCACCCACTCCTTCCAGACCAAGAGAATCTTCGAGTCGATCTGATACACCATTACCCTCACAGAAAGATCTGTCACCTCAAAAAGGTAATCTCTACACTTTTTAAGTATAATTATGATTGAATAATAAATTGAGATTATTCTTTTTTATTTGCAGCGGCTACAGTAATCAACACTCCAGTCTTAGTCACTACAGAGGAGATCCCAGGATACAAGGTTATGCAGTTGACCGTTCCTATGACTGCACTGGCTGCAGCAGGGGTAATGCTGTCATCTCCAACTCCTGAAGTCCCAGAGACCATACTTCTCAAGGAGTTGTATCTTACAAAATCTCATGCCGAGGTTGTAGATCCTCGGCTACCCAAACTCCTAATCTTTCTCAAGAAGATCGACAAACGATAGCAGCCCTCGAAGGCTGTGACTACGATGATGTCTCAATCGGAGATGATTCCACGAGCGTCGCTGAAGGAGGGCAAGCTTCAGTAGAAGTCTCACTAACCCAGAACTACCGACCGAAGAAGGTCGTACCACTATTGAGGGTGAGGAGCACCCCATTGTTGAAAAGGGGCTCCCAAGTCCAAGAACTGATGAGCCTAAAAACAATGATAATTCTGATGATCATGAAAGAATGAATGAAAATCAGACTATGGTTCCAGAAGATGCTGGGATCGATGAAAATCCTAACACTGATGCTGCGGAGACTCAAACCACTACCAACCAAGCTTTTGAGGTCAAAGATGCAGAAGTAATTACCCAACTAAACAAGCAGAATCAGGAGCCGGAAGCAGCCGTTTCCTATCAGGCGGCTCTGAAGCTAGAAGTAGTCAGGCAGCCGTATCTGAAACTACCATGGCCCGGCTCCATATGGATCTGGTCAGACCCCTTTAGACCCCATACGTATTGCCAGGATCAGGTAAATTTTTGACTTTTATTTACCCTAATTCCTTTAATGATGTATAATAATTGTGTATCTTGATCGTAGAGGGTCCCGTGGGGACATTGCAGTAGCTCCGTCGACCGCCTTCAGTTTTAGCTCATCCCTGGCTCCTTTGGATATAGGGACTCATACTGGAAAAGGAAGCTCCTCCATGATGCCAGTGCACAGATCTCCTGAGGCACAATTTATGTTCCCTTCAGCTACTGCAGAAGGAGGAATTCAAACAGAAATGGCTACTCTGGGTATCTCAGCGATGAATAGAGCCATCGTCGAAGCTTATACTGATGCTTTCTTCACTTCTCTGAAGCCTCTAATTCAAATAGTCATGGAAAAGGACCAACCTTATGAGCCAGTAAGGGGCCCTTCCTCCTTCATCATTGGAGCTATCTGCAAGATCGGTGATCTGGACAGAGTCAACTATTTAGATCATATCTTGAATGAACTTGAAGAATTCATCAACTATTATAAAGATCTAACAGGAGGAAATATCTAGAAGCTCGTAGATGCTGAATGCAAAGCGATGGCTCGTGAGGCTGCAATACGAAAGGCTGACTTCGAAGCTTCTGTGGTCGCTTTCTTACGGTGCTCCGCAGAGTTGGAATCTCGCATTGTCGAGACAACTTCTTCTGTTGAGCGTCATAAGACTAAAGCTGCACAGAAAGAGAAAGAAGCTACTGAATGCCAAGCTCGACTCCGAGATTTAGAAATTGAAATAGCCCAGCTCCAAGAAGCACTCAAAGCGGTTCGACGACGTAAAGAGGAGGTATTAGAAATGCATCAAATTACTGTGAGCCAATTAGATGACCTGAGGAGGCAACAGGATACACTTTTCCAAACTGAAGGTGCAGAACTGGAACACCGAGCTGACTCGCTGAAACCACTTGATCCAGAGTCTGGGAGAGCTCTAGCTAGGCAGAGGGTACTCGACTCCAGAATAGAGAGAGCTGAGAATCTGAAGAGACTGATCGTCGATCTTAGTACTCAGCCTCCACAGTGAAGCGACCTATAGAAGCTTTTGTCTTTTTTTGTCTTTCACATGATCTACTTTTTGACATTTTGAACATTAATAAAAGTTAATGCTTTTTTGTGGTTCCATTACTTATTATATATCTATAGTAGATATAAGTAATAGATAAGAATAGGATAGTATATTCAGAGGTACAGACATGACATATCTCCTTAGAAAATAAAAATACTAATTATATCTGTTCAGAGGTAATGTGGACGTGACATAATATAATTCTCAGAATATTGTCATTTTAAAAGACGACTTTACCAAAGGCAATATGGACGCAATAGGTCGTTGATGTAGATAATATAATTCAGAGGTAATGTGGACGTGAATTCATGTATCTATTGATTATCTTCAAGTCAGCTGGGACTCAAAGATAGGATATCTTTTAAAACAACTGGGTTCCAAAAGATGAGGTTTGTGATAAGGTGACGCGATCTGGATATACTCCACTGGAAATTTTGAAGATTTATTATTTGAGGTTTTATTTATAGAAGAGTGAATAAAAGATAATAACTCGGTGTTTTAGGGTATGAATAATATTCAGAATATGTTTTGTACATTTTTCAAACATAGTATTTTTTAAGAATTTTCTATTGATGGGCATCATAGCAACTCGGCCATCCATACCAGTCGGTTGATAAGCTCCGTTTGAGAAAACCTTGCTTACAACATAGGGACCTTCCCATTTCGCTTCGAATTTGCCCTTGCTCATATGTGTCATAGTCATAGGACGTCTGACAGTAAGGACTAATTCGCCTTTTTGGAATGCTCGTACTTTGACTTTACGGTTGAAAGCTTTTGAGATACGAGCCTGATATAGCTCGATATGTTGTTGAGCTAATAGTCGCTTTTCATCAAGCACTTCAAGCTTCTGAAGTCGAAGACGATCATTGTTTTCTGTTGTGAGCTCATTAGCAATTGTAATCCTTAAGAAGGGGATTTGAGTTTCCAGTGGTAGGACAGCTTCGCATCCATACACCAAGAAGAAAGGTGTACAGCCAGTCAGAGTGCATACAATAGTACGATAAGCCCATAGACATTCTCCAAGCTTTTTACTCTAGTTTCTCTTATTGGTAGAAATGAATTTTTTGAGAAGCTTGATGATAGTTTTGTTGAATGCTTCAGCTAGACCGTTAGCTGCATGATTGTAGGCCATGGAAGCAACATTATTGATTCTATTATTATCACAAAATCTGACTGATAAATTGTTGTCCATTATCATGAATGTTTTATCGAGGAATACTGAATCTGTACATCACATGATGTTTGATAAAGTTAATAACGCTGCTGGTCTTGACTTCAGATAAAGGTATTATTTGCCATTAAATATCAAGCACAACAAATTACAGATGAATTGAACTTGATTGCAAACTCGCTTGTACAAGAGAAAGCCTAGAAAGAAATCCTAGGAAACAATCTAAGTATAATTGTTTAGTTTTGATTCTGGGGGGTGACGATAGAGGCTCGGGAAAGTGTAGCAACTCTGCCTTACTCCTTGGACTATCTGACGCACTCCTTGCTCTTGAAGAAAATATCTTTCGTAGGTTACCAGCCTTGGATTGCCAACCATTTGCATGGGTGTGGTACCCTGCTATTTATAGTGATTTCGGGATGAAGGATATTTTTGGGCCGCATAAAGGACCACGTGGCCACGTGTCTCTCATAGCGCACAAAGACTCGATCTCGGACTGCCAGCTGGTGAGGGTTGTTGAGATTTTATTGTAGCAAAACTGGGTGGTTGAGACTTAGTCAGCCTGTCACGTGTATCATCGCAAGATAGGATCAGTCTGTTTGAGTTATTTTGAGCCAGATAGGCCTTTTATGTTCGGCCATGCTGTGCCGCATAAGACTCATGTGGTAGTCTCCCTTAGTCCGCGTGTAGCCTGGGGACTTTTGAGCTGCATAGGTTCTATGTTCTAGGCCGCATAAAGCTCATGCGGCTCAGATTGCAGTTTCCTCTGTCCGCATGAAGCACATAGATTTGAGCCGCATAAAGTTCATACGACTCGTATCGCAATCCTTTTTGCCGCATGACCATGTCCAGTCTGGTGGCGTAACGTTATGTCTGATCATGTCTTATCTTCTTTTTGTCAGAGTGTCAGAGCTGTCAGTCTTGCCAATTTTGACAGAGTTTTTCAACTTTATCAGAGGGGTTTATCAGCTTTGGCCGCATAAGTAACTATTCTCTATGCAGCTCAAAATTTAGTCTGGTGAAGATGGGCCGCTGGGGGCATACTGAGTCTGTCATACGACTCTTCTTTATGTGGGTCAATCTGTTCTAGGGTACTCATACGGTCAGTTATGATTCGCGTGAACCCTATATTTTCCATGCTTCTACAAGACCCCCTTCAAAGTTTTCAAATTACAAATTTGGAATACTTTGAATAAGAAGCATGGACATATCAAGCCGCAGAAAAATCTTCGAGTCAGGAGAGACGTCGTGTAGCAGGAACATTTTGAGCCGCAGGGACATTTTTTTGGGCCTCAAGTAGATCTTGTGCCGTAGGGAGATCTTGTGCTGCAAGAAGATGTTGTCTGCCAGCTGTCACTGCTGTATTTAATGCCTTGATTTGGTTTTTGATCTGGGCTCTTTTTTCGAGATAAAGCTGACGGTTACTAAGGATAAAATTCCCAAATGTCATCATTATCTTTAATGGATACGGAAATCGAAGCGGTGATGACGGTTATTAAGGATAAGAATCCCCAAACGTCATTATTATCTTTAATGGATACGAGAATCGAAGCGGCGTTCATCTGTTTTCACTTTGAGGAGTTATAAATATGGGCCATACGGAGAGAGTTTTTTTCCTTCAACTTTTTTCTCCTTCGTCTTCATCATTTTCGTCATCTTTTTTGTCCCGGTTAGCCATGGATCCGAAAGCTTCCAAGTTGAATGATGCTACGGTCAAAGGGGAGGGGCTCGCCTCTCCGTCGAGTGTTACAGACTCTCCTCCCATTCATCCTGACGTGTGACCCTCTGTTAAGGGTAAGGATGGTGGAAAAGCGATGACTTAAATTTGAACGGCTATATCGCATATTTTATACGCGAGATTGTCATAAATTGCCTCTGCGCTTTGGGCATGATCAATATATTCCCCATCTCATGGGACTGCCTGTGTTCTGCATGATGGGGCCGTATGGGTTGAGCCGCATAAGCGCCACTGGCCTTCATGGATGCCTTATACTTGAGCCGCATGAGCGATACAGGGTTGAACCGCATGGATGCCTTATGACCAAATCGTATATATATATATATCTCATAACTGATCCGCATAACTGCTTTATGGCTTAGCCGCATGAATATTGCATAATAGAGCCGCATAAGCCGCATGTATTTTATTCCTCACAACTGGGCCGTATAGGGTCTGTTTCGGTTGAATGTTGTTTTCTTCTACCTGCTAACCCCACTTTTTTTAGGGATCCGGCTAGCAAATTTCTCTAGGACCGATATCGACGATAGAGTGAAAATGCACCATTATGACACACACATCAGACAGCTCAGAATTCTCCATGCTCCGGAAGAGTTTCCCCCGTGCCATTTTGGCATTCACATCAGACAACTCAGAACTCTCCATGCTTCGGATTTTTCCAGGTGGTAGGAAGAACCTTTATACCTCGGAGAGTCGGACGATGGTCAGGCATCATCATGAACGTCCTATTTTTATGGCTCTCCAAGTAGGCAAAACCACCATTAGGGATGTTGTTTTGAAGGTATGGTCTTTTGGAGGAGCGAGGCTACGGTATCCGCAATACAGAAGGGAAAAAAGCATGCTATATTTGCCCTCCTCCGTGCAACTCCTTGGAGATTCAACAGTCTTGTTTGCTTCTCAGCAGTAAAACATGACTTCTTTCGAGAGCCATGAAACTGCTTTTTGATGAAGGCGAAGTGCTGTCAAATCGACCAAACTATGTATTGCTAGATTTTCCTTTCTTTTCTTTCTGTTGTTGATGTAGTCCTATGAATGTAACTAATTTTGAATAAGCATAATACATTCACTCTATTTTTTATTTGTAATATCTGTAGTGCTTGTACTAGAGGGCCTAATATAGCATTTGTGTTTTGATAGCGGCCATCCTACTGGGGGACTTTTTTGTGGACCTATTGCCCTTTTGTGCATCTGGAAATATGAGAAAATAGATTCGAATGATATTTTGTGGATTTACTACTCATTGGTACACCGATGGTGCGAGTAATAGATTAGGATAACTTTTGTGAACCTATTACCCTTCTGTGCACTGGCGGTGCGGGTAATAGATTTGAAACAAAACCCAACAGAGGTAATATGGATGTGATAGGTTTTGTAGTCTTAACACTGTATCTTTTATCTCGGGTTGGGTACAGGTGTTAAATCGGAAGACTATCGGTATCAGTGGTAATATGGACGTGACACACGATAATCAGACATAATCTTTGGTGGAATCGATTTTGAGACAAAACCAAACATAGGTAATATGGACGTGATAGGTTTTATGGTCTTAACACCTTATCTTTTATCCTGAGTTGGGTACAGGTGTTAAGTCAGAAGATCGTTGATATTAGAGGTAATATGGATGGAACACACGATAATCAGGACAGAAAGTTTGCTCAGGGATAATGATAAACTGGGCAGACTCCTCTGAGGTAAAGCATTAGAGTGGGAGTTCAAAGGTATCATCGTACATGACTCGCCACTTAGGAAGATGCAATAGAGTGTGAGTTCAGAGGTATCATCGTACATGACTCGCCACTCAGGGAGATACGATAGAGTGTGAGTTCAGAGGTATCATCGTACATGACTCGCCACTCAGGGAGATGCAATAGAGTGTGAGTTCAGCGGTACTTGGTGTACATAACTCGATAGTTTGGAAGATTTGATGGTTTTGAGGGAGTACTAGCATGTCTTTAGACATGGTATTTCTTCAAAAATTTGCTGTAATAATCTTGAGGTTTCCCAGACGGTGTTGACAGCTGCAGAGGCGATCACCGACCGCTGCCATAATTCAGACCTGGGGTAGCCTCTATGTCCCCCTATGTTTGCCATTGATTGTAAAAGTACAGAATAATTATATAGGAGGACTGAACTTAGACTCACAATACAAACTCTTTCGTACAAAGAAAGCCGAGGGACGAAAACCTAGGTACAGCAGTCTAAGTACGATTTTTTAGTTTTGATTTTGGGGGGTGACGGTAGAGGCTCGGAAAAGCGACGGCCGCTCTGCCTTACTCCTTGGACGATCAGACGTAGCCTTGGCTCCGGTGAAGAACTGCTCTCAAGATGGGAAGACACTTCTGTGTGCGCTTTTGTCTCTCTGTGTCCAGCCGGGTAGATAGGACCTCTTTTGTAAGGGAATGACACCTTGCTATATTTTTTATTTCTCTGGATCCGATCTTTTTTTTACAAGCGAATGGCACCTTGCTATTTATAGGAGTGGGATGTCATCAATAGGATTTGTAATGGTCACCCTAAAAAAATCGGCGGCTTGGGGACTTAATTGTCATTTTCCTTGATCTTATTTTGTGGGCAATTAATCTGGACCACTAATCTTGATTGCAACGAATCTGGACAATTAATGCTGATTGTGTAAAATTTGTATGGGCAATCAATGTTGATTGTAATGAATCTTGGAAAGCTCGGATCTCCTGCCACTTGTTTAATCCATGTGATTGCCATAAATCTATTTTGATTCGGGTAATTATGATGATTACACTAAATCAGGTTGTTGGGATTTGTTGATGACTCCTGATTGATTTAGTGCCACGTGGGAAACTGATCTTCTGCCACGTGTCATAATCGCGAACCACAGCCGCATGAGGGTAGCTTCTTAGATTTTGAATTGCATGAAGGTGGCAGCCGTATAGGTGTAGCCTCCGAAATCTGAGCCACATGGGGGTGGTTTCCAATTGAGCTGCATAGGACTAACCACATGTCAAGGCTGCATGGGCGTGGCCTCTTAATATTTGAGCCGCATGGAGATGATCCCCATGATCCGAGCCGTATGAGAACAGCGGCCGCATGGGATGACTGTTCATATTTTGAGCCGCATGACGAGGGTCTTCATGCTCCGAGCCGCATGCGAGCATCAGCCGCATGGGTTGGTGGCAGCCGCATAAGAAGCTTTATAGTTGGTGGATCGTGCCAGTTGTAGAGGAAATTTTCTTCGTTTCCCGAGGAATACGTCGTTATGTCATCATTTCAGCTTTAATGTCAGAGTTACTTTACGTCAGAGCATTAAATGGGAGCAGTCACTTTATGGCCAGCTGTAAAGCCAAGCTGCATAGGGTCACGTGATCTTTGTCTGAGCCGCATGAGGCTATTTGAAGAGTTTCTGAGCCGCATGAGGCTCTGATAGATTCCTGAGCCGTATGAGGCTCCTTCTATTTTGAGCCGCATGGGCTTCTTCTGTTCTGAGCCGTACGGGCTTCTTCTGTTTTTGAGCCGCATGGGCTTCTTCTGTTTTGAGCCGCATGGGCTTCTTCTAGTTCTTTTCCATGCTTCTACAAGACCCCCTTCAAAGTTTTTAATTTGAAAAATTGGAATACTTTGAATAAGAAGCATGGCTATATGAGCTTTGCTGGCCGCATAGGATGTTCTTGGCCGCATGGCCTGTCTGGCCGTATAGACTCCCTGGTCGCATGGGCTTCCTACCTCACGTGCGTCTCATTAATTGCCCTTAATTCATTTTTTAGAGCCATCTTTTGGGGGAATCCCAAGAGTTGGTTCATTAAATATTTGGATTTTATGCCCTAGATGAATCTTCTTTATGAGAGAGGGGGCAAAATCTGAGGAGTCGATTTTGCTTGCAGCACACGACCCGAAGCGGTTTATCGGTCCACGTGCCCCCCTATGTCTGTCTATAAATAGGGTGCTGTTAGGACAGAGAAGCTTCTTTGTCTTCATTTGTCTTCCTCTTCTCTTGCCCTAAGCTGCTGTTTTTCTTTTCTCCGATCATCGATCGACGATGGCCCCAAAAGCTTCCAAAGCTTCCATGGCCTCTGCTGCAGCAAAAGGCAAGAAGGCGGTGGCTCCCTTGCCGACTGTAGCACCTCTAGTCCATCCTGACGTCCACCCTACCATCCAGGGTAAGGACTATGTGGAAGATCGAACACTTCAAACCCTAAAAAAATGGCTCTGTTGCATGTTTTTTTTATGCACAAGCCTTCTTCCCCTCAGCATTCAATGCGTTCTTCATCATTATGAAGCCGCATATGTTGTATGGGCTGCATGAACTTCTCATATCCAAGCCGCATGAGGTATACCTTATGTTTGAGCCGCATGAGATCGTCTGAGCCGCATAAACACCTTGAGAACTAAACCGCATGAAGCCCCTCTGAACAGAATCGTATGAGCTCCTAATGGACTGAACCGTATAGCGTTCCACGAATCAGAACCGCATATGAACCTACCTAAACAGAGCAGCATGAGGGCTCGTCGAGCCGCATGAACTTTGTGAAAACACCATGCCGCATAAAGACTCATCTAAACAGAGCCGCATGTGCTCTGTAGAAATCGAGCCGTATAAGAACTCGTTTAATCAGAATCGCATGAGGGCTCGTCGAGCCGCATAAACTTTGTGAAAATCCCGTGCCACATAAAGACTCATCTAAACGGAGCCACATGTGCTCTGTAGAAATCGAGCCGCATAAGAACTCGTTCAATCAGAGTCGCATGAACTCTGAATTTTTGGCCATCTCCTGACTTTGTTTCTTTTCTCTTTTTAGTAAATCTGCCAGTCAATGCTGCAGGAGAACCCCTGGTGGGTCAGGCCTAATTTGCCATAGGAGTTCGGTTTGACCAACTAGTCCGGCAGGTGGTGGAGCAACTGCCTCAGAACGAGTCTGAGAAGAGGCTGAATCTTATCAAGAACCAGCCCTTTCGCTTTCTCTGTGCCATGCTGAACTCAGGACAATTGGAAGGAAAGTACCTGAAGCCAGCATTCTTCTTCGGGGACACCCTGACTATGAAAAACTCCCGGATATTGGATATATCTGTGAATTAGAATTTTATTTCTGCTGGAAGGACGATCCACATCCCCTAGATGGAACGTCATTTCCCATTGGCGTGGTTCAATATGTTGCCGGTGGACAGGAGGATGCAGGAATCCTTGATCCTGAGCCGGTCGGGCATGATCGTGGGTAACATCCACTACAATAAGCACATTAGATCAGCGTACGCGGGCAGGGAACCGGTCAGCTGCCACGTGATGGGGCTAGCCCCGGGTGCTTTTTTAAATGTGCAAGGTCCCAATTTCTTATTCTCTCAAGCCGACACTTTCCTGAATCAACTTGCTCGGAAAGGGTCTTATCCCATTGGCCGGCTCTCGCTTTTGAACTGGATACGCCCCATCCCTTCATGGGCCAATTTGACCGGGTGGATTTTACGAGAATATGGGACTTTCCTGCGTGAGGTTGGTCTCTACCACGCCATCCGGGGCACATGTCACGGACTGCCCATCAACAAGGAGTTGTTCATGGCTCTCTTGAAGATGTACAACCGGCAGACGGGGACTTTCTTCGCGCCTGGAGGGGAGATTAGTCTTGCTCTTCATGAGATGCACGCAGTCTCTAGGCTGCCCTGGGGCAATGAAGTGTTTGAAGTATATACTCCAACGAACGAAGAGTTTGAAGATTTGGAACAACGACATCCGGGTTTCGTTGCTATCTATTAGGAGTTACTGTGTCCCTACAGTTACTGTCAGCAGACGACCAAGAATGATAGTAGCTCGGAAGGGAACCTTCCGCATACTAGAGCTTAGCTCTTCCACATTTTTCAGCAAGGTGCCTCAGGCCGGGTTACTCCCCAGAATCCTCTGACCCGAGAGCAAGTACAGGATCTAGTGTTGACTGCCAAGAAATCGAGGGCCTTGAACGATACGTTTGGGAGTCAAACAGATTTCTTTGATATTTTATCAGGATACCCAGCCGCTGTCGGAGAAATCAATCCTGGCAGGGTTCCTGATGGTATGGCTACAGAATTACGTGGTCTCAGGAGGAGTTGGTTCCATTGAGAGGATCAGCAAAAATTTTATCCTTCCTGCCATGAAGCTGGCCTTTGGAGTCAGACTGGCTCTTCTTCCGGCCATGGTGTGCAGTATACACCGTGGCCTCCGTACTTTTTCGTCCAAGGTTATTGCACGTGACACGACGATGAACTTTGAGCGAATCGAGTTGCCCTACCACTATTTGATGGGGTGGCTGTTAATGTACTGTCAGTCTTTGATGAGACCTGGCCCAGAAGATGGTGTAACTGACGACGATGCTTTTATCTTCCAGTACCGCCGGATGCCTTGGGAGTACAATACTATGCCCGCCTGTCGGAGGGCGCTGGCGTGGGTGGATGGATATAACTTGTTCGTGTCTGTTCCCCATTTTTCTGCTGAGGAGGTGGGGAGTGTACATGTTGACGGTACCGGGCCTCCTCTCCTCTTACCTGGGAGAATGCTTCTTTGGTTGCGTAACATCCATCCCTCGTACTTAGTATATCGCAACCGCAATACTGTCTACCTGGAACCTTACTTGCCCAGCCGGTTCTTCCGCCAGTTTGGGTACGGCCAGCTGTTCCTAGAGAGTCCCAGCTCTTGTCTGGGCTTTGAAGGCAGCATTCTGGATGGCATCAGGGCCTGGCTTTACTATGATACTGCTCGTACCCGTGCTAGTTTCTCGGTCCCTGACGTTGAGATGCAAGAGAAGATTTTGTATTTAGCGGCTCTCTACCACGTCACTGCGAGCAGGTTTTCGATTAACTTTGACCCACGTACCAGTTTTATTATTGGTACCGGCTTGGCAGAGAAGCCCCAAGGGTCAAAAATGAGGAAATAGTGGGCAAACGCAGTTCTCGTGCCGGACTCAGAGTCCATCACTATGGATGAAGAAGATGGCGAGCAGGGTGCCGATGATTCTCTCCCTCCTCTAGATGAGGTGGCGGTGGATCAACTGCCCATTGCGTTTGATGAAGTGGTGGCGGATCAGCCACCTGATGTGCCTGGTCCTTCGCGTAAGCGAAGCATAAGTGAGTCTGCTGATATCGGCATGACTTATTCCATAAAACAGGCTGCTGTCAGATCCTGTCGGCTACTTATCGGGGATGTTGACGCTGTTTCTGAGGTGACTTGAATTATAACTATATTCTCTTTCTTTTTCCCGTACGATGGCCTAACCATTTTTCTTTGCTCTTGTAGGCGTCGGAGTAGTCGGTTTCTCGAGAACCGGCCGCTGAGGTTGATCCGGCCCTGACCACTTTGGTCAGTGACATGTGTACCGCTATTATTTCTTCTGGGGTTCTTCCGGAGGTGGCCGTGGAGTCCCACGTTGTCGAGGACTCAACTCATGGTGACGGAGGCTCTACTGCACATGTCCCTGAGACAGTTGAATTTCAGCAGGGTGAAGCTGAACCAGTTGTATCCCTTTCCGGGGTGACTAGTACAGAAGAACCAGCTGAACTCGACTTGGAGATCGCTGGTGAGGAAACCGCGGCAGCTACGAGCGTACCTCAGCCTCTACAACCCTCCCTTGGTAAGTTAAGCCAAATTTTGACTAATGAGGAGGCCCATTCTTTCTACCACCACAAGCTTCGGGTTAGACTGATGGATGGTTGCTCTGGGCATGCAGGTCCTACCCCTTCAGTGCCGATGACGGACATTGTTAAGGTAGGCTCTGCCAGAGGGGATCTGGTGGAGGGGAGCGTGCCCCCTCCTCTTCTGGCTTGTCTGGAGGGGCCTCCCGCCGGATCGAGTTCGAGAGGTCATATGGCGGCACAGCCTGGACAGGGAGCAATGGTCCCTGCATCTTCCTCTGCTCGTATGACTTTGGGGGTTGACCTCTCAGCTTTACCGAGTATCCACATTGTTCGGGCCGCGGAGGAAGAATTGGCTGTTGTTCAAGCGTCCTTTCGCTCAGAATTTATTTTTCTTATGGCAGGGACAGCAAGTTCTGTTGCGTCTTCTTCGGTGCACTGCCAGCCACACTTCCTTTGACACCATCCTCTACGAAAGTTCTGGATGAGGCGTCGTAGGATGTGGTTGATAGTTTCTACCGCCATTTGAAGAGAGGAGTAGAAGCTGCTGTAGAGCGTGGGACCCCTTTTGTCTTGGCCCGACAATGCGCCCAAGGCCAAATTGACATTCTCAAAATCCTTTTCGGCAGGGCAGGGATAGCTGCGCTTCTGGAGCCCAGACTGTTGGAGGCTGATCAGCTTGTAGCCCAGTTTTAAGTGCTGCGACAAGCTGATCTGTCTGCAGCAATTGATCAGGAGTGGGGGTTCCTCACCACCGCCTTGGAGAGGATAAGGCTCGTGCGGGATACATCTAAGCCGATTATAATAAATGACCTTGGCGACCTGTCTCTCTTGTACGACCAGCTGAGCCACCGGAACGAGGTTTGTAGGGCTCGAGAAGCGGCTGCCTCCCAGGGAGTAATCGATACAAGGGAGCAGATTCTCGAACTTCAGAAGAAGCTGGCCTTCTTGGAGTCTGAGCTTGAAGCTTCTCGTACGGACAAAGAGCTAATTATTCAGGATGCCGAAAAGATTTCCAGAGCTTTCGCAAACCTGGAACGTGCTCTGAAGAAGTTTGAGGAGGGCTGGCGGGTTCACGCGCCCTTGGAAGATGTGGCACTGCTGACTCAGGAGGCTGAACTTTGGGCCAAACAGAGGTTTAAGCGGTCGACTGCCTTATTGAAGGATCGTCTCAGGGCACTATATATCGCCGAACAATAGTCGGGTTTTTCCTTCTTTTCGTTTTCGTTCTTTTCCTTTCTTAAGTAGGACGTGGTCCCCAGAGCATGTAGTATTTTTGTCTTTCAAACAAAAGAGTATGCTTTATCCTACCCTTTATTTGTATTGCTTATTTTGTTTGTGGTGTTTGTTGTATTTGCCCCACTGGGGAGCTGTTTGTAGACTTGTTATCCTTGGCGTACATTAATTTTAGGTACAGATAACAAGTTGATGGGGATATTTGGAACAAATCCACAGTAAGGTGGCTATGGATGTTCCTGGTATCGGGAGAAAGAATGCTGTGGGGCAGATGGGCCCCCGGGGCATGATGAGAAGTGAGGGGCATGTACTAGAAAACTTAGTACAACATTTATGGTCAACAGTGGACATTTGTGGTCAACAGAGGACATTTGTGGGCCTATTATCCTTGGCGTACCCTGGTTTTTTTGGTACAAATAATAGGTCGAGAGAGAACCAACATACTTACTCAGAGGTAATGAGGACATGGCAAATATGAGGGTTTCTTCGATGGAGCCTTCCCACTCAGAGGTAATGAGGACATGGCAGGAGTGGGCTCCATGAAGGGAATATAAAACAACTCAGTGGTAATGAGGACATGGAAGTTCTATGTGAGGGGCGGTTTGTTTTTGATGGAAGGGAAACAACTCAGAGGTAACATCGACGTGGTTGTTTCGAAAAATCTGTGGATCTTTTACCATTTTTTCACACTGAAAGTGCGGGTATTAGATCGTAAGGAGGAAGCTCTTCTAGGAGAAAAGTTCAGAGGTATGATCATACATGACTTACTACCTAGGAGAGGCAATATAAATTTATCTGTAGTGACCAGAGTGTAAGTTCAGCGGTACTTGTGGGTACATGACTCGTCATTCTGGAAGATTTGTAGTAGGGATGTGAGTTCAGCGGTACGAGAGAGTACATGACTCATCATTCTGGAAGATTTATAGTCGAGATGTGAGTTCAGCGGTACCAGCGGGTACATGACTCATCATTCTGGAAGATTTGTAGTCGGGATGTGAGTTCAGCGGTACGAAAGAGTACATGACTCGTCACCCTGGAAGATTTGTAGTAGGGATGTGAGTTCAGCGGTACCAGCGGGTACGTGACTCATCACCCTGGAGGATGTCGTTTCAGACGTAATACTTCTTTAGGAACTTGTCGTTGATGGGCAACATGAGCAAGTCCCCGTTTTGTTTTGTGAGGCGGTAAGCTCCATTGGAGAACACAACATCAATGATGAACGAGCCTTTCCACTTTGGCTGGAACTTGCCGACGGTTTTGTGAGTCATAACCATCGGTCTCCGAACTGCCAGAACGAGGTCGCCCACTTGGAATGTTCTGGTTTTAACCTTCTTGTTGAAGGCTTCGGAGATACGTGCCTGGTATAGCTCGATTCGTTGTTGAGCTAACATGTGCTTCTCATCTAGGGCCTCCAACTGTTGTAGCCGACGATGGTGATTATCATCTGTCGTCAGTCGGTAGGTGAGAGCGACGCGGAGTGAGAGGATTTGAGTCTCCAATAGAAGAACTGCCTCACTTCCATATACTAGAGAGAATGGTGTGTTCTCGGTGGCAGTCCGTACGGTGGTACGGTACGCCCATAAGCATTCACCGAGCCTTTTATTCTAGTCGCGTTTGTTTGATGACAAAAACTGCTTGAGAAGCTTGATGATTGTTTTGTTCAATGCTTCAGCCAGACCATTAGTGGTTGGGTTGTATGGGGTTGAAGCAATATTCTGGATGCGGTGCTTGTCGCAGAACCGATAAAAGGCGTGGCTTACAAACTGCGGACCATTATCATGGATGATCCTTCGGGATAGTCCAAAGCGATAGATGGCGTAATGCTTGAGAAAGCTGATCACGTTTAAAGTCTTTACTTCTGCAAGTGGAACAGCCTCCGCCCATTTGGAGAAGTAATCTGTAATTGCGAGTATGAAGCGATGTCCTTGGGACGAAGGCAGAGTGATTGGACCGATGATGTCCATTCCCCATGCTTCGAAGGGCCAGGATGCCACCGTCGGGTGTAGAAACTCGGATGGCTAGTGGATAAAATCTGCGTAGACTTGACAGGCTTTGCATTTTTGTGCATAGCCTATTGCGTTTGCAACCATTGTGGGCCAGTAGTAACCCATTCGGCAAAGGCGATCTTGTAGTTTCGGGCCAGGCTGATGGGCCCCACAGATGCTTTCGTGAGCTTCACGCACGGCTTCTTTGGCTTCTGTATTTGACAGGCATCGAAGCAGTAATCCATCGTATGATCGCCGATATAGCATTTTTGTCTCTGTATCGTAAAAGAATCTGAGGGAACGTCTTCTAATAGAAGTTGCTTCCTTCGAATTCTCCGGCAGGATGTCGTAGACTACGAAGTCAATGAATGGTTGTCTCCAGTCTGGTACTTTATCATCTGTTAGAGCGGAGTAACTCTAGGCACACTGCACATTATTCCTGGGACAGACCAACTCACGGCCTATGATGTCAACCAGATGATGAGCATGATTTGGAACTGCTAAGGAAGCGGCAAGACCTGCTAGGGCATCGACTTCAATGTTCTGGAGCCTGGGAACATGCTCTATGAAGAACCCCTCCAGGGACGAGATAATGTTAACTGCTATTTGGTGATAGGGGATCATATCTTCATGACGAACTTCGTATGAACCTCGGATCTGATGGACGATTAGCTGTGAATCGCCGTATGCTTCAAAGTACTCTACCCCCAGCTCTTTTGTAAGTTGGAGGCCAATGACCAAAGCGTTGTACTCGGCCACGTTGTTTGAACAGGGCTCCATGAGGGAATAAGCTCGATTGATCACCAACCCGGTCGGAAAAATCAGTACTACTCCGACTCCAGCGACGATGTTGCCCTTGGGCCCGGTTCTAGAAGCGCCATCGAAGAACATTCACCAAATAGTATCATGGGAGGCCATATTTGAATTAGCAACCTCATCTGGGATCTCTTTTTCTATTTTGGTTGACTCCGAACCTGGATGAGCTGCTAAAAAGTCTGCCAGAGCTTGACCTTTAACAGCCTTTTGTGGGACGAAGATCATGTGGTAGGGGGACAGTAGTATCGCCCAGGTAGCGAGACGAGAGCTGAGTGCACCTGGCTTAGTCATGAGGACCCTGAGGGGGTTGACTCTTGATATGACGTAGATGGTTTGTCCTGTGACGTAGTGTCGCATCTTCTGAATGGAGAAAACCAGAGCTAGGCACTCTTTCTCTACGGCAGTGTATCGATGCTCCGGCCCCATCATTCATTCGGCTGAGGTAGTATATAGCTTGCTCATGGCCTGTATCGTTGTTTTGTACTAGCAGAGTGTCGAGAGAATATTCCATAGCTCGTACATAGAGCAAGAATGGTCTCCTAACAATCGGGACTACCATGACCGGAGGGTTCGTTAGGTATTCTTTGATGCTGTCGAAGGCACGCTGGCATTCTTTATCCCATACGAATGAAATGCCTTTCTTCATAAGATGCGTGAAAGACTGACATCGTCCGGAGAGGTTGGAGATAAACCTCCTGATGTAGGCTAGTCTCCCTTGAAGGCCTCAGAGTTTACGGAGATTTCTCGGGGGACCCATCTCCATGATCGCCTTCGTCTTCTCAGGGTCCACGTGGATACCCTGGGAGGTAATGATGAAAC
Organism: Iris pallida; assembly: GCA_029216955.1. NCBI lineage: Eukaryota > Viridiplantae > Streptophyta > Magnoliopsida > Asparagales > Iridaceae > Iris > Iris pallida. The sequence goes on along the minus strand of JANAVB010042620.1, from coordinate 9,226,568 downwards.
CCAAGAACTTTCTGCTGGATACGCCCAAGAAGGATTTTGTGGGGTTCATTTTCAAATTGTGCGCTCGTATCAGGTCGAACACTCTCCTTAAATCATGCAGATGATCTTCCTTAGAACGGCTTTTGACGGCGATGTCGTCAACGTAGCATTCTACTATTTTGCGCAAGTGGTCTCCAAAGATGATGCTTATAGCTCTTTGATAGGTGGCGCCAGCATTCTTTAAACCGAAAGGCATGACTGTGTAGCAGAACGTGCCTGTTGGTGTTCGGAATGATGTATACTTTTTGTCGTCAGGGAACATCTTAATCTGGTTGTACCTCGAGAAACCATTCATGAATGACATACGCTCAAAGCCGCAGGTGTTATTGATCATGATGTCTGTGATAGGGAGAGGGAACTCAAACTTAGGACACACCTCATTCATATTGCAAAAGTCGATGCAGATTCGAATTTTTCCACTCTTCTTGAGGACCGGAACTATGTTGGCGACCCAGTCAGGATGCTGTTCTTCACGGATGAAGCCGTTGTCTATCAGTTTGTTTACCTCGGCTTCAATAGCATTCATGACGTCAGGACGGAACCAACGTTGCAGTTGCTTGATTGATTTTGCGTCTGGACGGATGTTGAGTTTGGGAAGTACAATCTCGGGGTTCAGTCCCGGCATATCTTCGTAGCTCCAGGCAAACACGTCGATATATTCTCTGACGAGTTGTAATAGTTATTCTTGCTCTTCGTCGGTCAGATTCTTACTAACGAAGATGGGCTTTGGAGAGGATTCATCATCGAGGTCGACTTGTACAACTCATCCTCGGTGGAAGGTTCTTTTTGTTCGAACTGCTTCTTCCACTGCGCATCTAGCTGTTGTGCCCATGGCTCTTGCTCAAGAAGTTCGAAAATGTCTTCATCTTCTTCGTAGGCATCGGCAAGTGCCATATTGATGGACGAGAATTGCCTGAGCATGTCCCCGATGCTGATATCTGAATCGGAAGTGGGTGATCCGGTTGAGTGTGAGTGCCAGTCGCATTCTTCGTCTGAGCTTTCAGGTGTCGTTGCGGGTGTGACATAACCTAGCCCACATCTGGTTTTGTTGTAGTAGTCTCATGGTTTCCCAGCCGGGACCGGCAATTGTAAGGGTAATCGCCGTCCAGTGTCGTAGTTCAATCCTGGTGTAGTTTCCAGATCATACCCTTATTTTTGCATAAGGTACTTGGATTGGGGACTATAAAGATAAAGGGGCAATCTTCCGGTGTCGGATTCGAGCTCAACTTCTTCTATCTTGAAGGGCTGTGGATCATTCTTCCGGCCGAAGATGATTGAGTGATCCCCTCCCTCGATTATGCGGTAAGCGTCTTCCACTGGAGTAAGTTGGTTTGCGGTGTAGACATTTGTCACTTGTGTGTACAGGTTAGCGCCTATACCGTGTTCCATAGCATACATTGTACAAAGCTTATTAAGCTCGAGGTAATTCAAAGATAGCCCTTTATTGATGAAATAAGGTATCTTTTCCTGTGGGATTACATCATCTGCGGATGGAACGTCAGTGTAAGCAGCCACATACTCGGCCATCTCTGACTCTTCTTCAGCCACCCCCTGTGTAAATGCAGACTGAGAGGATAACTTGGGCAACTTGATTGTTAGGGGCTCCATGGGTAGAGTAGAACGTGGAGTTGTTGGCATACTAGCTACCCCCAGTTTGGGGCTCGATACTGGGCAGGGAGTTGTAGGCTGTCTAGCAGTCCCTGGCTTAGTGTTTGGCTGTCGATTCGCTCTGGAAAGACGAATTGTCATCGGTTTGGCAGAGGGATTGAGCTCCTCTGCTTGTTGCTGGTTAGCTTTAGGCAGTCTAATTGTCAATGGTTCTGTCGTGGGTCTTGGCGCTTGGCTATACCTTGGCAGTCGGATTATCATCCGTTCCTCCTGTGCAGAAAGGCTAATTGCGTCCTTACGCAGAGTGACTGTAAGGGGCACAGTTATGCCAGGCTTACGGGCTTGGAGGTGGATTATCAGAGGTTCTTCTGATCCGGTTGCTGCCTCAGTTTGAGCTTGAATATCTCCTTCGGCAAGATGCTTTTTCGACTTCTCATATAAACATGAGTCTGAGTAGTAGGATTCGACCCCTTTGAAGGGATCGATGTCGGCAAATTTTGTTCTTACGAAGCCGTGCTTGTCAACGTACTTGAAGCACTGGTACAGTATGGAGGGCACGATCATATAATCGTGTATCCAAGGGCGCCCCAGGAGAATATTGTAGGAGGTGTCCGCATCTATTACATAACAGGTTACTTCCGACTGAAGGTCGCCGATTTGGCATTTTAGGCGGATCTTTTCGATCGGGTAGCTTCTGCCCGAATTAAAACTGCTGATGGCGGTGCTTGTCGGTGTTAGGCGATACATTGGGATGCGCAGATAGTGTAGTAGGCTCTTCGGGATGATGCTTATGGAGGACCCGGGGTCAATATACATCCGATCGACCTTGATATCGCCAATGTACCCAGTATAATACAGAGGGCGATCGTGCAGGTTAGTTTTGATAAGCATATCCCGCAGAGTGAAGACAATGTTTGGCATTGACCCTGTGCAAGCACTGTCTTGGAGGTCTGCAGGCGAGTCCTCCCCAGTGAGATTGGACGGAGCCAGGTATGCGTCGGCATTCTGGAGTGCTTCGCTTAGTGCGACGCGGACATCCTTGGAGAGTCTCAGGAGCTCATATAGCGACAATTTGGCCGGTGTGTTGGCCAATTGTGCCAGGATGTCAAAGTTGTATGGCCTCTTTATCCCATGAGGCATCTCTCTTCGAAATGGTTTGTCGAAGCAAGTCTCCTTCGGCCTAGGCTTGTCGGTTGTCGAAGGCTGCGGAAGTCCTGGAGCATCAGCAGCTGTCGGCTGCTGATCTTTAGTCGAATTATCCGGTGGAGGTTGGATTTGTGTGCCGGAGCGGGAAACAACAGCAGTAGCTTCTTCGACCTCTGTCGAGATCGTACGACATGATTTGACTTTTCCATTCTTCTTCTTGCTGGTGGAGGAAGACGCGGACTGAGTCACCTCAGGTACCAAGTCCGGATGGACCCACATGATCTCCCTTCGTGATGTGGTAAGGGGTATTAGACCAGCAGCTTGGTCTCGGGGAGGTGACCTCCATCCTTGCTCGGGGGACAGGTACTACTCTGTCTTGAGTCTTTGTCAGAGGGAAATTATCGAATTGTACTGACACCATGTTGGCTGCTACGATCACCTCTTCGAAATCAATGGCCAGGGCCTTAGAATCGATGAGATGTTGGATGTATCGCTTCAGCTGATAGTAGTCTTGTGTAGCATGGTGAACATAGCGATGGTAATGGCAGTACTTGGGGCTCTCCATATCTACAGGTCGAGGCTCTCGCCTGGAAGGAGGGAGCTGAATTCGTCCTCCTTGGATGAGCATGTCTAAGATGGGTTTAACATGGCCATCCTCGAAGGAGTAGGTCATCTGAGGCCACTGATTTTTCGTCGACATTGATTCGGGCTTTGGGGCTGTGTCGGTCACCATAGTCTGCTTGCCCTTGTTATCTCGATTGCTGAAGGAATTACCACCATTGTTGTTGTTGACGTTAGGGCGTTTGCCCTTGTCTTTCCCTTCTGAGATGTACAATCCCAGTTGGCGGGCTTTCTTCACCTTGTCTTCTGTGCTAGTGGCACTGATGATGAACGTCTTCCAATCCTTGAATTGACTTTCGCCCATCCAGAGGCTGATTATGGAAAGTAGTCTCTTTTGACAAATTTCAATCAAGGAGGAATCAGGGTTGCCAGAAGGCAGCTTCATCGCGGTTTGGCGAAACCGTTCGATATAATTTCTTGTTAGCTTCTTTTCTCCCTGAACAACGTCCATGAGAGTGGACATTGTCATGTCTTGTCCTACTTCATAGAACCTCTCTAGGAACATATGTTTGAAGCCGGTGAAGGAGTAGATACAATTGTCCGGCAAGTTGCGGTACCAGTCGAAGGCGACCCCTTCCAAAGCTCCGATGAACAACCGCGTAAGGATTCGTCGTCATGAGACAGATGGTCGGTTGTGACTTTGAAGTAGGTGATGTACCTACTTGCAGATGTCTTCCTATCATATGGATTGATGTGGAATAGTTTATATTTTGGTAGGAAGGGAACATCTCTCCACGCAGCGGGATACGGTTGTTGTATCCTGAGGTCTTGGCAATTTTCTCGAGCATAGAACATGGTCCAGAGCTCCTGGACCTCTCTTCTTGCCTCTCTGGCCTCGTCTGCAGTGGTAGGAGCCGATATTTCAGGAGGACTATTGCCCGGGTTTGGTGCAGCTGAGTTCGAGTCTACATTGACCGCGGGACCCAAGCTTGTTTGGCCAGGCGTCCTTTCTTGCAGAGTTGGAAGGGCCGCTTTGATCTCGTCCACAGACTTGACCAAAGCATGTAGTATGGCCTCCAGAGTGTCAATGCGTTGGCGACCATTGGGACCCTCTCGGCTGCTGTCTGTCATGAACACCGTCCTCATATGAAGAGAGATAGAAGGAACGGGAGAGGACGTGCCCTCTGAGTCATACCCTTGTGCAGAGAAGTCATCCGGGTATGTGGGTATGTTCTCCTCTGGTTCTGACTCAGAAAGAGTGGTACCCCCAGCTTCAGAGCTTGCCTCGTCTTGGGAATTATGGACATCCTCGGGGACGTCGGGATCTGCTGCATATGTTGGGTGAACCATTTCCCTCGAACTATCTTCTTGGAACACCGGGTTGTTGTGGATATTTGGAGGAATGCTACCCCCGGCTCCAGTGTCTCCCATAGATGTGGACGAATCTTCCAGTGTGGCAGATTTTGTTTTTGAGGGGGTACCTTGGTAAACTCCCCCTGCAACGGTGGTAGACAACCATTTAGAAGAAATTTTCTTGGTTACGCCGGTTAAAATTTTCGTGCTGGAGACATTTGTTTTCTTTCCTCTTTCACTGCCAGAAATCTTCAGAGCAGAATTATAAGAGGTGACGAGAAGCGCCTCGTCTTCTGAGCTTGGGTGTTACAGCCTTTGGAAGACTGACCGTCGGTCTTTTTGTGCTGCTGCCTTGTTGCAGCAGCAGTTGACTATGACTTGGGTGCATTGATGTCCTTGACAGGACTCTTTGTACATCAAATATTCGTCTCTTTCCTTGCGCTTGTGAAGAATCATGTTGCGAGGGTCACCTGCTTTGTGGGCTGATGAGTGCATTGGCCTCCTGCCTGCTCCCTGATGTGGGGGTGGCGTGAGTACTCACCCCTGATCCTTGTTAGGATATTCTTGATAACTATCCCGTTCGTTGGCCGCCGGGGGCTGGACACGGGTAGTTCTGTACAACTTCCCATCAGGGGCTCGAGTAATAGTCATCGGGACGCCCTGGTAGTCAGAAGTTGGGACAACCGACTGAGCTGGTTGAGCCCGCGCTGCCCGAGACTTTTTCTTTCTAGCACCTGAGATGCGTAGTAGGAAGAATCCAAGCTGGTCACAACAGAGTCTGGCATATGCTCAAAAGAGCCTTCGTGGTCAGGACCATACGAGATATGGTCAAAGATTGACCGTGAGCTACATGGAGTAGATAGTATGCGGCTATGATCAGTGGCCGTGCAGGCTGTCTGCATGCAGCTGGTATGTATGGCCGTACAGGCTGTCTGCATGCGGCTATCCGTTGTGGCCGAATGAACTTTCTGTATGCGGCTAGAAGTCGTAGCCGTGCAGGCTGTCTGCATGCGGCTAACTCTTGTGGCCGCATAAGTTTTCTCCATGCGATTGACAGTTACGACCGCATGAGCTTTCTGTATGCGATTGACAGTTACGGCCGCATGAGCCTCCATGCGGCTGGCGCCCTTATGCGGCTTGGATTGCACAGAGTTCCTCTTTGCCCCTGTAAGTCCAGCATCATAGTATTTTCTTCTGTCGAAGTTGGGGACAACAGAGTCCTCTGTGATCTGAAGTGGGGCCGTAAGCGAGACTTCTCCGCTATCTCGGGCAACAGAGAGTACTTCTTCGAGAGCTTGGAGAGAAGCAAAATTTTTGGGGCTCCACTCCCTACGGGCCTTCTTCGTGCGGGCTTGCCGCTAGACCGGGCCAGCGCTCCCGTCGGAGAGCATTTCTTCAAACGCCTGTTGGTCGAACCGGGCGACCAGTATTTATTGAGCGGAGCCAAGTTTGGCTGCATCTGATTACGTCATCAACTCCTCAGCCATGGAGAAGTTAGTCGCCAGCAGAGTCGCCATCGTGTTTGCTATTGATTGTAAAAGTACAGAACAATTATATAGGAGGACTGAACTTAGACTCATAATACAAACTCGCTCGTACAAAGAAAGCCTAGGGACGAAAAACTAGGTACAGCAGTCTAAGTACGATTGTTTAGTTTTGATTCTGGTGGGTGACGGTAGAGGCTCGAAAAAGCGACGACCGCTCTGCCTTTCTCCTTAGACAATCAGACGTAGCCTTGGCTCCGGTAAAGAACTGCTCTCAAGATGGGAAGACTCTTCTATGCGCGCCTTTGTCTCTCTGTGTGTCCAGCCGGGTGGATAGGATCTCTTTTGCAAGGGAATGGCACCTTACTATATTTTTTTGTTTCTCTGGATCCGATCTTTTTTTATAAGGGAATGGCACCTTGCTATTTATAGGAGTGGGTGTCATCATTAGGGTTTACAATGGTCACCCTAAAAGAGTCGGCGGCTTGGGGACTTAATTGCTATTTTTCTTGATCTTATTTTGTGGGCAATTAATCTGGACCACTAATCTTGATTGTAACAAATCTGGAAAATTAATACTGATTGTGTAAAATCTGTATGGACAATCAATGTTGATTGTCATGAATCCTGGGAAGCTCGGATCTCCTGCCACGTGTTTAATCCATGTGATTGCCATAAATCTGCTTTGATTCGGGTAATTATGATGATTGCACTAATTCAGGTTGTTGGGATTTGTTGATGACTCCTGATTGATTTAGTGCCACGTAGAAAATTGATCTTCTGCCACGTGTCATAACTGCGAACCACAGTCGCATGAGGGTAGCTTCTTAGGTTTTGAACTACATGAAGGTGACAGCCGCATAGGTGTAGCCTCCGAAATCTGAACCGCATGGGGGTGGTTTCCAATTGAGCCGTATAGGACTAACCACGTGTCAAGGCTGCATGGGCGTGGCCTCTCAATATTTGAGCCGCATGGATATGATCCCCATGATCTGAGCCGCATGAAAACAGCGACCGCATGGGGTGACTGTTCATATTTTGAGCCGCATGACGAGGGTCTTCACGCTCCGAGTTGCATGCGAGCATCAACCACATGGGGTGGTGGCAACCGCATAAGAAGCTTTGTAGTTGGTGGATCGTGCCAGCTGCAGAGGAGATTTTCTTCGTTTACCGAGAAATACGCCATCATGTCATCATTTCAGCTTTAATGTCGGAGTTACTTTACGTTAGAGCATTAAATGGGAGCAGTCACTTTATGGCCAGCTGTAAAGACAAGCTGCATAGGGTCACGTGATCTTTGCCTGAGCCGCATGAGGCTATTTGAAGAGTTTCTGAGCCACATGAGGCTCTGATAGATTCCTGAGCCGTATGAGGCTCCTTCTGTTTTGAGCCGCATGGGCTTCTTCTGTTCTGAGTCACATGGGCTTCTTCTGTTTTTGAGCTACATGGGCTTCTTCTGTTTTGAGCCGCATAGGCTTCTTCTAGTTCTTTTCCATGCTTCTACACCCTACTTTTGCATGAAGTACTTAGCCTGGGGACTATGCAGGTAGAGTGGTAGTCTTCCAGTATCGGGTTCGAGATCAAACTCTTGAGATATAAAGGGTTAAGGTCCTTCTTTTTGGCCAAAGATGATCATGTGATCCCCTTCTCTTCTGTCTGGGACTAGAAAGTAGGCATCTTTAATGGGAGCAAGTCGGTTCGTAGTATGGACGGTTGTCACCTGTGTGTACAGGTTTATGTCCTGACCGAGTCCTACAGTATACATCAGATTGAGTTTATTACACTCAGAATAGTTCACTGGCAGCCTCTTATTGATGAAATAAGGAATTTTGTCTATAGGGATTACATCATCAGGAGAGGGACTATCTACCTTTGTAATATGATACTTCGTGAGTTCTGCATCCTCTTCAGCTACCCCCTGCGTGATCGGAGGTGGGGACACTGTCCTTGGCAACTTGACCACCAAGGGTTCATCTTGTGGTATTGGCTTTCCTGAGGGTGTCGGGTCGACACTTGATTGTCGGCTCGTCTTGGGAAGACGGATGACCATTGGCTCGGCAGGGGACTTTGTGTCTTCCGATTGCTTTTGACTGGATCTTGGCAATCGGATCACCATCGGCTCCCCAGAGGGCCTTTCATCTTTCGGTCACTTTTGATCGGATTTTGGTAATCGGATCACCATCGGCCCTATGACGGGTTTTTGGCTAGTCCTTGGGAGGCGGATGACCATCGGCTCCAACTGTACTGCTGGGGTGGGGGAACCGGGCACCTCTTTATGCGAAGTTACGACAAGGGGTGCGGCTTTGCCCGGTTTATGGGACTGGAGATGAATTCTCAAGGGTTCCTCTGGCCCTGTGATGGCCTCCAGTTTGTCAGTTATGTGTTTCTTGGATTCTTCATATAGACACGCCTCCGAAGAGTAATAAGACTCAAGCCCTTTGAAGGGATCGATGTTGGTGAATTCAGTCTTCACGAAGCCGTGCTTACTAACATGTGAAGCATTGGTAGTGGGTGGATGGCACGATCATGTAGTCATGTAACCACGGGGACGCCCCAAGAGGATGTTGTAGGATGTGTCTGTATCGATGACGTAGCAGGTAACCTCTGTTCTCAGGTCACCGATCTGATATTTCAATCAGATCTTTCATAAGGGATAGCTCATTCCTGAGTTGAAACCGCTAATGGCGGTGTTGGTCGCTGCTAGCCGGTGCATAGGGATGCCGAGGACTTGAAGAAAGCATTTCGGGATGATGCTTATCGACGAGCCAGGATCTATATGCATCCGATCCACCTTGATGTCGCCTATATATCCAGTATAGTACAAGGGGCAATTATGCATATTGGTCTTGATCAGCATGTCCTGTGGGGTGAATACGATGTTGGCCATTGTATCCACACTGCTGCTGCCCTGGAGATCTGTCGACGAGTCTTCCCCTACATGTTTGACTGGGCTAAGTAAGCATCAGCATTCTGGAGTCCTTCGCTCAATACGACACGAAGATCCTTGGAGAACCTTAGGAGCTCATATAACGACAACTTTGCCGGCGTATTAGCCAATTGTGCTAATATGTCAAAGTTGTAAGGTCTCTCTAGCCCTTGAGGTGCATCTATACGGAGCGGCCTATCGAAGCGGGTTTCCTTTGGCTTGGCTATGTCTGTCGATGGAGGCTGAGATGGCCCCAGAACATCAGTGGCAGACAGCATTACCGATTGAGGGTCTTCAACTGAATTACCCGGAGTGGGGTAGACTTGTGCCCCAGACCGGGTAACAACAGCTGCCGTCTCCTCAGATTTAGTTAAAATTGTATGGCAGGATCTGGACTTCCTGTCCTTCTTTTTATTGGCTGGAGATGACGCCGCCTGGGTCACTTCGGGCACTAAGTCGGGGTGTACCCACATGATCTCTCCACGTGATGTGGTGAGAGGTACCAAGCCAGTCGTTTGGTCCCGGATGGGAGGAAGATTAGTAACCTCCATCGTTGCCCGGAGGATTGGTATTACCCCGTCTTGAGTGCTTGTTGGAGGGAAGTCGCCAAACTGAATTGACACAATGTTCACCGCCACGGTAACATCTTCAAAGTCTTGTGACAAAGCTTTGGAGTCGATAAGATTTCGGATGTACCGCTTTAATTGAAAGCAGTCTTGAGTGGCATGATGAACATAGCGGTAGAAATGGCAGTATTTTGGGTCCTCCATTTCTGCCGCTCGGGGCTCACGCCTTGGTGGGGGAGTTGGATTATGTTTCCTTGCAAGAGCATGTCGAAGATAGGCTTGACATGACTATCTTCGAATGAGTAATTGACATGGGGCCACTAAGCTTCTGCCTGCTTTTGTTCAGGCTTCTTGGTCATATTGGCGACCAGGGCCTGTGTGCCCTTATTATCCCGGTTATTGGAGGTGCCGTCAGTGTTGTTGTTATTGGAAGTGGTACCAGGATATTTGTTTTTGACCTCTCCATCTGGGATGTGTAATCCCAGCTGGCGAGCCTTCTTTAACTTCGTCTTCGCATTGGTGGCACTTATGATGAAGGTCGTCCAATCCCTGAACTGATCTTCACCCATCCAAAGGCTGATTGTGGGGAGCAACTTCTTTTGGCAGATTTCGATCAAGGAGCTTTCGGGATTACCTTAGGACAAACTCATTGCAGTTTTGCGGAACCACTCGATATAGTTCCTTGTCAGCTCCCTCTCTCCCTGAACGACGTCCATGAGGGATGACATTGTCACATCATGTCCCACCTCGTAGAATCGTTCTAGGAACATGTGGTTGAAGCCGTCAAAAAAATAGATGCGGTTGTCAGGAAGGTTGCGATACCAGTCGAACGTGATTCCCTCCAATGCTTCGAGAAACAATCATGTGAGGATAGCGTCACTATGCGGCAAGTGGTCGGTTGTGACCTCGAAATAAGTCATGTACCGACTAGCAGAGGTCTTCCCGTCATATGAATCGATATGAAATGGCTTGTACCGTAGTGGAAAAGGCACATCTCTCCATGCAACGGGATACGACTGCCATATTCTGAGGTCCCGAGAGGAGTCTCGGGCATTGAACATTGCCCGAAGATCCTGGACTTCGCTTCTTGCTTCCCTGGCTTCATCTGCAGCTGAAGGAGCGGAGGCTCCTAGAGGATTGTCATCCAAAAGAGGAGTGGTTGTGTTAGAGTCCGCGTTGACTGCGGGTTCCAAGCTTGTTTGTCCAGGCGTCCTTGCTGGTTGAGTCGGCAAAGCACCTTTGATTTCGTCTACTGACTTGACCAAGGACAAGAACATGGCTTCAAGTACTTCTAGACGTTGTCGGTCAGTAGGCGCCTCATGATCATCGTTGGCCATAAAGACTGTCCGTACGTGGGTAGAGATGGAAGGGATCGAAGCAGAGGTGCTCTCTGTGTCGTACTCCCGTACCGAGAAATCATCGGGGAATATCGGAATGTCTTCTTCCTAAGACTCGGAAGGGGTGCTACCCCCTGTGCCGGAAGCCACATTGTCTTGGTGAGGGCGGTCATCCTCAGGTACGTCCACGTCTGTTGCGTAATTCCAGTGGATCGCTACCCCCTGTGTATGTTCTTGGAACACCGGGTTGTCGCATACTTTGAGGGGACTGCTACCCCCGGCCTCATCTACCCACAGGAAGGTCAAGGATGCACCCCCAGGTGTTGGAAGCTTCTTTTTGGATTGAGTGCGTAGGTAGACACCCCCTGTAGTTGTCGGTGGCAGTCCTCCAGACGAGAGTTTCCTTGCAATGCTGGCGGAGATTGTCGGACTGGAAGAGCCTGTCTTCTTTCCTTCCTTGTCGGAAAGAACCTTCCGGGTTGAATTACAGGAGGCGAACAAAAATTTCTCATCTTCCGAAATTTGTACCTGTTTCTTAAGTTGTTGTTGGAGAGGTGCTGGCTACTGCAGTCTTTGGAAAACATACTGCCGATTTTCAGGTGCTGCCGACTTGTCGCAGTAGTTGATGATGACTTGGGAGCAACGACGTCCTAAGAGGGGCTCATCGCATGCCAAGGTTGCTTCTTTCTCCTTGCGTTTGTGAGTAATCACCTCTCGCAAGTCGATTACAAGCTGATCTACCTTTGTATCCCATTTGTGGACTCGGGTATCCCGAGCACACGGGTGCGTAGGTGTCATGTTTGCTCCCTGATCTGAGGCTAGTAAAAGCACTTGCTCTCGATCGTTAGAGGGAGACTTTTGAGACCCCCCATGTCCGTTAGCCCTGGAGGACTAGACGCGGGTGGTTCTGTACAACTTTCCATCAGGAGCCCGTATAACAGTTAACGGTGCCCGCTGACGGTTAGCAACTTGGACAGTTGACTGGGCTTGTTGGGCCCGCACTGCCCCAGACTTCTTTGACTTAGCACCCGAAGGTGCATAGTAGAAAGATTCCAGATTAATACATCCCACATTCTCAATGGGCCGTATAGAGTCGGGCCCGCATGAGAGACGGTCGAACACAGAGCTTCTGACAGGGCCGCATGAGACACTCTGCCTACGGCCAGGATTGGCTGCCGCATGGGCCATCTGCCTGCGGCCAGAATTGGCTGCCGTATGGGCCATCTTCCTGTGGCTAGAATTGGTTGTCGTATGGGCGATTTGCCTGCAGCCAGAGTTGGCTGCCGCATGGGCGATCTGTCTGCGGCTAGAGTTGGCTGCCGCATGAGTCATCTTCCCATCTCTCTTATGCGACCTCTTCTTCGTCCGCATGGATTTTCCTTGTGCCCCCAAAAACTCAGCATCGTAGTATTTTCCTTTGCTAGATTTGGGAACAGTGGGGTTATCTGCGGTCGAAGGCAAGGCCACAAGAGAGTCTTGACTACCATCTTGGGCCGCAAAAAGAGCTTTTTCGAGAACCTGGTCAGGGGCAATAATTTTGCGTTTCGACATGCTGCGGGCTCTCTTTGGGTTGGCTCGCTTCTGCGATGGGCTGGCACTTCTTTTAGAGAGCATTTCTTCGAATGCTCGTTGGTCAAATCAAACCACGAGCATTTGCTGCATGGAGCCGAGTTTGGACGCGTCAGATTGCGTCACCAACTTCTCATCAGAAGAGAAAGATGTCCCCAACAGAGACGCCATCGTATTTGCCATTAAATATCAAGCACAACAAATTACAGATGAATTAAACTTAACTGCAAACTCGCTTGTACAAGAAAAAGCCTAGAAAGAAATCCTAGGAAACAATCTAAGCACAATTGTTTAGTTTTGATTCTGGGGGGTGACGATAGAGGCTCGAGAAAGTGTAGCAACTTTGCCTTACTCCTTGGACCATCTAACGCGCTCCTTGCTCTTGAAGAAAATTTCCTTCGTAGGTTGCCAGCCTTGGATTGCCAACCATTTGCATGGGTGTGGTACCCTGCTATTTATAATAATTTCGGGATAAAGGATGTTTTTGGGCCGCATAAAGGGCCACGTGGCTACGTATCTCTCACATCGCACAAAGACTCGATCTCGGGCTGCCAGCTGATGGGGGTTGTTGAGATTTTGTTGTAGCAAATCTGGGTAGTTGAGACTTTGTCAGCCTGTCACGTGTATCATCGCAAGATTGGATCAGTCTGCTTGAGTCATTTTAAGCCGCATAGGCCTTTTAGTGTTCGGCCATGCTTGGCCGCATAAGACTCATACGACAGTCTTCCTTAGTTCATATGTAGCTTGGGGACTTCTAAGCAGCATAGGTTCTATGTTCTGGGCCGCATAAAGCTCATGCGGCTCAGATTGCAGTTTTTCCTGGCCGTATGAAGCACATAGATTTAAGCCACATAAAGTTCATGCAGCTAGTGTCGCAATCCTTTGGCCGCATGACCATGTCCAGTCTGGTGGCTGTAGGGCCTAAAAAATCAAGTTGTGCCATGAACCTATTAACCACCAATCAAGTTGCACCCCAAAAATCAGGTTGCGCCACTGATACGAAGCTCAAAGAACAAACTGTGCCGCTGAACAGGTTGTGCCATACATCAAACTGCGCCCAGTCTTATTACGCCAAAATCTACATGGCGTCTGACATTTAATAGCCATCATTACCTGACAGCACTGACAACTGACACCACAGTGAACGAGGAAAATCTCTTCGAATCCCGCAAATTGTGTCACTCGAGGAGAGTTGGTTGACAGATGTTCTATACGCTTTGTAAGTAGTGCCTAGACACAATCCAGACAAAATCCTTAGTTGTGCCTAGGCGCAATCTGAATGACTTCTGCTCAAAAGCTGCCACGTGTCTTGGCACAGCATAATCAGGCGCAGTTTATTCATTGAATGAAGTTCGCACAACCTGATAACGTTGAGACAATTTTTATTTCTAAAACAGGATGACGTGACGCACATGCCACTAATCTCTCGAGACGTGTCTACTATCCTGTACACGACCACGCGCATCATGATGCCATGCATCTAAATACAGTTATTACACGACTTATAACTGAATGAAAGTTGGCGTAACAGGAGGTTGGCGCAATACAGCCTCGCGCACATCAGAATAACTGCTAAAACAGTTATTTCCTGAACTCTATAAATAGAATTTCCAATAATTATTAAAGCATCAGATACACAGAGAGAGAGATCAAGAACTCTTGCAAAATTGCTGCTACATTCTCCAGAGGCTATAGTCTTCAAGTTCACATAGTCCAAGGGATAAAGTGATCGTCTTCTGATCAGATTCTTACAGTTGTACTTCCCCAGAATTCAAATTATACTCTTGTACTCTTTTCTTAGTTTGTTAAAAAATTTTGTTTTTGCAAATAAAATGGCGACTCTGCTGGGGACGACTTTCTCCTCCGACGAGAAGGTGACAATTCAGTGTGATACTGCATCGATCGGCAAGACGCAGAAGACTCTAGTTGTTCAAGTCAACCAGACAGCCTACGAGGATATGATTAACACCAAGAGCAACAAGCCTACTATGGCTATCGCCAGGACTGTATGGACTCCTAAGTCTCCTGCAGTTGTTGTTGCACAGGTGCAACTTGAGTTCTTAGAGGATAAGGTACAATCCACCTCAGTGGCTCCGGCACAGCCTGCTTCTGTTGCCAAGGCACAACCTACTCATCCTGCTGTCCGTGTGCAGTCCACTCTTCCTGCTGCCCGTGCACAGTCCACCACTCTCTTTACTACCAAAGCACAGTCGGTTCAAGCTGTTGCTGAGGCGTAGTCTACTCATGTTGCCATCAAGACGTAACCAGTGGCCTATATTGCTAGGGTGCAACCAGTAGCCCGTAAGACTATGGCACAACCCAAGCAATCAATAACTCAGGCGCAGTCTGCTACTCTGGCGCAACCCAAGGGAACTAGTCTTTTGGCGATTCCCTTTTCTAATTCTCCAGTTCTAAACTTGGAGAAGCAATGTTCTAGTACTTCCACTAGACAGAACTAAGGGAAGAGTCCTTTGACATTTCCTCAATTGGCGAAATATGTGCCTAAAGTGGTCTCACAATACAACAAAGGGGAACGCTTCTTAGCTAACCCTCTACAAAATAAAGAAAAGTATCCTTTGGTCTTTTCTCAAACTTTCCTGGTCTATGACTCAGAGGAAGACACATCAGATTCTATTCCTTTAAGCAGAAGTCTTCGAATATCTGATATCGGAAAGAATACTGAACAAAGAGGCATCTTACCTACCCCTATGGGGTCTGGTCTAGACCTTTCTACCTTGTAAATTTTAAGATCTAAGCAAGAAAAATTGAGGGTATCACAAACAGAGACACCTGGAGCAGAATTTTCTGATTTATGCGCTTATCTCAATAGGCGTCAACCAGTATCAACTTTGGTGAAACGTATGAATCCTATGCCAAAGGCCAATCTGTACCAAAAGCTAAAGTTTGAAAAGAAAGACCCAACCACTTATGCTAATGAGTTGAGTACATCCTTGTACACTCAGGGAACTAAACATCTGAAGAATAGGAGACATGTTCCTAATATCATTAAGGAATATGTTCCTCTAACTTCTTCTCGTCCTGTAGTGGTAAGTGATCTCAGGGAACATCTTACGCAAAGACGGGAGGCTGTAGGAATATCTCCTTCACCTCTAAATCACTTTTCAAATCACCACTGCCTTCATGAAGTCGTCATCAACTGTTGCTGCCAATCAGCTCGACGATCTGTCTTCGATCATCTGAACTATGCTTCAACTCCCGAGCATACAATAGAAGATGAAAACGAGCTATTATATGCTTCTGTTAACATGACTTCTCAAGGTACTGGGTGGAAAACATTCAAGACGTAATGCATCCCGTAATCCCAGTCAGCAATAATTGGATCAGATTCATACATCCAGTAAAGGTGTCTTTCAATACACTAGATCGAGAAATCGACATTTGAACCAAGGTGTCTTTAATCAAGAAGATCTCCCCATTGCCCAGGTAGGAGAGGACTCTTTCTCAGAGTTTGATGCAGACAGTGAAAGTTCTGAACAAACTAACTCATCAATAGCTGCAAGCGAAGTGACGGCATATACCGTTACGGAAGATCAAGATGCCTCTACTTCAACCAGTCAGGAGCAACAAATTGTTGTACTAGAAGATAAATTGAAGACCATGGCAGAAATGGTTGCTAGCATGCACACTATAATTATGGCTCAACATAAAGTGCCACCGATTATAAACCCTGCTACAAATCATGAGCTTATAGCATCTTCTGTACCTGTTAGTCTGGGGGTACCGCCTCCTCAGGTTGCTTCTGTGCCAATTCAAGCTGATCCCAGTCAGCCTGGTACTGGGGGTGGTAATTATCACATTGTTCCTTCTCCCAAAACTTCTAACCAGCCTATCAATTCCTAAACATCAGGAGATGCTAATAAGGCTATGAAACTCTTACGCACTCAGTTTGAGGCCTTCAAGCAGAAGGACGGCCTACAAAGATTGGGCATAAAGCAACCGTATCCTACAGAGTGGAAGGAAGTTACATTCCCTCCTAAATACAAACTTTCCACCATTATGTTGTTTGGTGGTAGTACCTCTCCAAGTTAGTACATCAATCACTTTGAGGTGATGACTGATCAATTACAGCCAAATGATGCTCTCCTTACCAGAGTGTTCGTCGGTTGTTTAGCTGGCACAGCATACGATTGGTATCGTAGCTTGTCTGATGGTTGCATAACTTCTTTTGTTGGTTTCAAGCAAATGTTCTTGGAACAGTTTTATGAGGGAATCAACGACATGATCATGTCTGCCCTTACTGAGATTAAACAGAGGCACAATGAATCCACAGAGAGTTTTATTAAAAGATTTCGCCGAGAGGCACTCAAAATACCTTTAGGAACTCCATCCGCTGTAACAATAGACACTTGCAAATCAAACTTGTTGTCTATTATCAGTATGTGGATAGGATCTACACAATTCCAGGATTGGCCTTCTTTTATTGTAAATGCCAAGGCGGCGGAGGTCAGTACCGAAAAGTTCAAACAGTTAGGAGTTTAGATGACTCATCCTAACCAAGATGAACATTCTGCACTCGGGGGTAATAATCGCCAAAATAACCGCAAGGGTAAAGAAATACTGGCCATCAATCTCGAAGGCAAGGAATCTTTGACTATTAATGTTACTCAGACCGCATCCACTCCATCAGCACCACCGCCGAAAACAACTCATCAAAAAGAAGAGTATTCTTTTGATGAAGATGGTACTTTAAGTATCTTTGATTGCTAGATCAAAAGCAATAAGCTTCAGCTGCCATAAGCAAAACGGCCAGAAGAAGTGGGTAAAAATGATCACCCTAAATATTGTGTTTATCACAGATTCATAGGGCATCCAACCAGAGCATGTTACGTGCTCAAGGGCAAAATCCAGGAGTTGGTCAACTCTGGAGCAATTACTCTTTAGCAGGACGAGAAAATGATGACTGCTAATGTGGTTTCTCTACAATTTGTTGATTTTCACCACAACTTGTACAAGATGGTGTTGTCCCCATTCCAAGGACTACTCTTGAGATCGTGAATCTCCCACATCCTCAAAATAAAGGTCTTATTCCACTATCGATTGACAGAGGAGAAATCGTGTGGATTTATCTAGATCTGGTAGCAGAGTTTGAAACGCCTTCCTCTTCTAAGCAAAAGAAGCACTCCAAATCCAAATCTAAGAACTGTAACATGGTATCCTTTGAACCAGTAACAGAAGAAGAAATTCTAATGGATACTAGATCTGGGAAACCCTATCTTCAAAAATATTCCGAGAATCAAGAGAATCCCGCTCTATCTTCTGATGCTCCTCCTGCATCATCTTCTCCTGCTAAGAATATACCATCTATATCCTTGCCGATGGTTGAACAATCTCCTCCTAAACCGACATCAGAAGACAAGGGAAAGCAACATGTTCGTTTTGGCAAAGCATTGAAAAAGTCCTCGTCTCTTGGACTTGAAAAGCCATATAACTTTGACAAATTGGCTCAATTGGCCAATACTCCAGCAAGATTGTCAATCTTTGAACTCTTAAGTCTCTCAAAAGAAACTCAAGAGACGTTAAGTGAAGCCTTGATGCAGGCTGACGCTTATCTTACTCTTCTCAAGAAGCCTAAAAAGGAACCTATCAGCTGTGCACATTATCATAGTGTATTTGAGTTAATGCCCAATATTACTTTTACACAAGATGACATGTTGTTAGAAGACATCGTCATGATCGTCCTCTCTATTTTATGGGTTATGTGGACACCATGAATGTCGATCACATTTTGATTGACCCAGGGTCCGCACTTAGCATCGTGCCGAAGTCTTTACTGGATGCTTTGATGATCCCAGTGCATAACCTGTCTACAACTATCACTACCATCTTGGGGTTCAATCAAGGAAGAAGTGAACCTTTGGGGAAGATACGCCTAAAACTTCAAATTGGCAATCTTCGTACAAAGGTAACTTTCTATGTTATTGACAAACAATGCTCTGTTAGGAAGGCTAGTCCTCCACGAACACAATATTGTACCTTCTACTCTCCACCAATGTTTCAAATATGTGGACGGTAATGGAGAAGTCCAAAAAGAGGTTTCAGAACTGAATCCCTTCAAAGGAGTTGAAGCATACTGCAACGATTCTTGCATGTACAAAGAGGAATTCATGAAGGTGGTACTAGCAATGGACACAGATGAAGAACAGAAAAGTGTGCCGAATAATACTCTGGTGATCCCGGTCAAAGGACGTACCTCATGTCCTCAGTCTTCCAAACCATTGACTATCTATCTTCCTTTCCATGAGAACCAGCCTAAGGGTGGTAGTCAGGAACAAAGGGAGCTCACCTCTTCTGAGCCGCTTGTAATCGACCTTCATCGTAAGAAGCTCCCTCTTCCTTCTCGTTCTTTTTCTCTCCCTCTTGTCATCAATCTGACTAAGCCCGCTAAGGCTAAAGTTCCTATTGTAAATGATGGTGCAAAAATCAATAAAGCATCTCATTTGCAGTATACTGATGTCTCTTACTATACTCAATATTATTTGGATATGCTAAATAGCTTTAAACCACTTACGATTGAAGTCGTATCATCTCTAAGAAATGTGGTATCCTTGGATTCAATACAAGAGTCGTACTTCTTAGTACCGTCTCGAAAGAAAGATGAAAAGCCTATATTCTTCAACAAAAGAGAGAAGCCAAAAATCATCCTCTATAATGATAATAGAGATGATACAGGAAGGCTACAATTACGCTGCTATAGTCCTCAATCTAAAGCAATCATCCGTAAAATGGGCTATAATTTCAGAACAGGCCTCAACAACGGTAAAGGAAGGCGAACTCCTCTTCGTATTGTTGTTCCAAAAGAAAAATCACAATAATACCACAGTAAAATAAAATGGGGACTAGGTTATGATTCACCACTTCCAACTCCAGAACCTTCTGAATCTGATAAAGAAGAATGATCTAACTCTTCTGATTCTATCTCATGGGATTCTGATACCAGCATTGGTCATGTTCATAGGGTGATAGTATCTTCTAACATGGTGTCTTCCAAATTTTTGGAAGATAACGAAAATGACATTGAGGAAGCTCCTGAAATGGACCCTTGGGCACAAATGATGGATAATCATTGGAAACTTCATTTTGAACAACGAGAGCCACCTACCAAGGATCAACTAGTCCAAATCGATATTGGAGAGAATGACGTATTACGACCAATCTTCATTAGCAAAAATCTTCCAGAGGATGATAAACAAGAATTAATTCATCTTATCCGTGAATATATTGATGTCTTTTCCTGGAGTTATGAAGATATGCCAGGATTAGGTCCTCAAATTGTAACTCACAAGCTTAATATTTTGCCAAATGCCAATCCGGTCAAACAACAACAATGTCGATTCAAGCCTGAAATAATGGATGCAATTGATGATAAAGTCAAAAAGCTTATACCTTGTAGTTTTATCAGAGAAGAACAACATCCTGACTGGGTAGCCAACGTCGTCCCAGTCTTGAAGAAAACCAAAAAGGTTCGAGTTTGCATAGACTTTCGGGATCTCAATGATACTTGCCCTAAAGACGAATTCTCTCTCCCAATTACTGATGTCATGATCGATAACACATGTGAATTCGAACGAATTTCTTTCATGGATGGGTTTTCTGGATATAATCAAATCCGGATGTATCCTGAAGATAAAAAACATACTTCGTTTCGTACTCTTCGAAAAGTGTACTGTTATACAGTCATGCTATTTGGTTTGAAGAATGCAGGTGCAACTTACCAGCGGGCTATGAGTACTATCTTTTGAGATCATCTACGAAAGACTGTCGAATGCTATGTTGACGATATTGCTGTTAAAAGTCGTCTCAAGGAAGATCACATTCAAGATTTAAGAACCATCTTCAATCTAATGCGCCAACATCAACTCAAAATGAACCATATTTGCAAAATCAAAAAGTTTATTCTAAACTTGTTAAAGAATAGTACAAAGTACAATAAATTCTGGAGAAGTACAACTATAGGAATCTGATCAGAAGACGATCACTCTATCCCTTGGACTATGTGAACTTGAAGACTGTAGCCTCTGGAGAATGCAGCAACAATTTTTGCAAGAGTTCTTGATCTCTGTGCGTATGTATCTGATGCTTTCACAATGATTGAAAACTCTATTTATAAAGTTCAGGAAATAACTATTTCAGCAGTTATTCTGATGTACGGGAAGCTGGATTGTGCCATACTGGGTTACGCCAACCTCCTGTTGCGCTAACTTTCATTCGGTTATAAGTCGTGTACTAACTGCATTTAGACGTGTGGCATCATGTGATTGAGATGCGCGTGGTCGTGTACAGGATAGTAGACACGTCTTGAGAGATTAGTGGCATGTGCGCCACGTCATCTTGCTTTAGAAATGAAAATTGTCTCAACTTTATCAGGTTGTACGGACTTCAATCAATGAGTAAAACGGCGCCTGATTGAGCTGCGCCTAGACACGTGGCAGCTTTTAAGCAGAAGTCATTCGGATTGTGCCTAGGCGTAACTATGGATTTTGTCTGGATTGTGTCTAGGCGTAACTTACAAAGTGTACAGGACAGCTATCAACCAACTCCCCTTGAGCAGCACAATTCACGGGATTCGAAGAGATTTTCCTTGTTCACTGTGGTGTCTGTTGTCAGTGTTGCCAGGTAATGATGGTTATTAAATGTCAGATGCCACATAGATTTTGGCACAATAAGACTGGGCACAGTTTGATATATGGCGCAACCTGTTCAGCGGCGCAGTTCATTCTTTGGGCTTCATATCAGTGGCACAACCTGATATTTGGGGAGCAACTTGATCACTAGTTAGTAGATTCATGGCACAACTTGATTTTTAGGCCCTACAAGATCCCCTTCAAAGTTTTTAAAACTTAAAAACCATTTCAAAATTTTGAAATACTTTGAATTTATAAAAGTTTTGACTGAGTCAAGTTGCGCCAGTCTTTTGTAATCTGTTATGACCAGTTACAATTTGTCATGCATGATTCAGGATGACTGTTGGGATTCTGACTTTCTGGCTATAAATAATCCCCGTTTACTCCACTGTGATTCTTTACTTTCACTCTTTTAATCTTCTGAGAAAATTTCTATAACTTTTGCAACCCTCTTTTCTGACCATCTTTTCGACGATAGGGCCCCCAAAACGACTGCTGCTTACAAAGGAAAGGCCATCGCCACCCCCTTCAACTCGTGCTTCGCCAACCCATATGCCACAATATGTGCCGCCTTCTTCTCGTCGAGAGACAGCCAACCCAGCAATGGAAGGTGATTAAGGGCAAGCCGATTCGATTTACGAGCGATAATTTTATCAACGATTGATTTGTGCCCCTTTTTTTAGAGTGTGGAGTATCACAAACTTTGTGCCACCCCTTCTTAGGGTGTTGTCGCCCTTTTCTTGAACATTGTTCATTTTTACGAACCGTGTTATGCATATTGTTGCATACAGTTAAAAAAATACTGTACGACTTAATTTGAGACACAACTCAATATATGGTGCAACCTGAGGTGTCGTGCAACTTGAGTTTCATGCAACATGGCATGTCGCACAACTTGGGTTGTTGCGCAACTTAAGTTTTCGTGCAACACATCTCGTGGTGCAACTCAGAGAGTCTATATAACTCAAGAAGTCATACATCTTTGTTTTGCTTCTAATTATTTTTTTTCATATATCTCTTTGCAGTTAATCTCAGAGAAGACCCGAATGCAGAAAGGTTTGCTTCAACATTTAATGCCCCAGAGTATAGAGAGAATTTGTCTCATGTCACTTTTTTTCAATATGATGGTCCTGAAGCACGAAGAACTCTACTCATAGATCAAGATAATCAAACTCTTTTGAACTTGATGAACGGTAAACCCCTTCAGATCTTGGATACTACAGTCCACAAGAAACCTGCCTTTTTATTCGGGGATGCTATCAAGAAAACCTCCCAACCTAAGGCAAGAAAAGAGATGAGATATTTCTTAAAGGGAGACAATGTCATACATCTAATAGAAATATCAAGGTCTATGGCATTATCCTAATATGCTTTTTCTAGCTATCCTAGAAGGATGTCATGGGATCTGACTCCTCTCCAACAAGCAAGAGTCGGTCGAATCTGTTATAAAGTGGGTCCGCAGAACAAAGACCTTTTTTACAGCACTTCTGAAAAATATAGCATACACTTAAGAGGTTTAAGGCCAAGATGCATTTCCCCCGAGGATTCTTCCCTGCTCCTTCGAGTCAGAATACCTATTTTTGTAAATACATTTACAAAAGCTGAAAATAGATATCCAGACCACGCTATGCACATGACAGGCCTGGTAAACCCTGGAGTGAAGCGCTGGAGTAGCTTGTCCATATGGATTTTGGAGGAATTCAAAGACAAGCTCATTGATCTGGGCCTCTATAATCCCATCTGCACTACAGTATATGGCATTCGTCCAAACCCTCACATGTTCTGGTCTTTAATAGAGAGTTATAACAAGCACTGGGACCTTCATGACGCCTCATGGAGAAATAGGATTTTTTCTTAACGAGATGGAATATATCTCTCGTTTACCGATGTGTGATAATCTATATAAAGAATATGTACCCATAAATGATGAATTAGGTGCTCTAGCAAAGGAGAATCAACAGATGATCACAGTTTTCTAAGAGCTGCTGTGTCACTATAAAATCTGCTCACTCTACTACGAAAGTGCCACTGTGGGTACTTGCTATATCACAAAATGGATGTCATATCTGTTCCTGGGTCATGCGTGGGAGGACAAGCCACTGGACAGTCAAGCATGTACTCCTCATTTCTTTGAACCTTTTGATAGAAGTGATATGCAATTATTGATAGAAAAACATAATCATGGGGATGTCACTTTGACTGAGGACTCGGGTTTGTTCAAGGCTGGTGATGTTCTCCAAAGTTACCTTAGACAGGGTTAAAGACCTATGTCTCCAGAAGCCCAGCTGGCAGGCTTTTTATCTTTATGGCTACGATATTTTATAGTTCTGGAAGCCAGTGCAGTTGACAGATTCCACCGGGGTGTTCTGTTTGCTGCAACACGTCTTGTATTTGGATACAAGATGGATCTCCTATCAGCCATGACCTTTCGCCTGAACGCATGATTGTGTTCTTTTGTGGATACTATGCTGTAAGATGAGGATAATCTGTCGGATTTTCCCCGTACTAAAATGCTATATACTTATTTGTTCGGATGGTTATTGATAGACCATCCATGTTTAATGAAACTGGATATGGGACCTGCTGATGGAGACTTCATCGGGCGTTTTGCTAATGCTCAATAGAAATATACTGCTCTTTCAGAGTGTCGACTTGCCTCGAACCGTAGATCAGGATGGTATTTTCAGTGTGTTGGCCCCCTTCAGGGTATGATACTATGCCTCCACAAATGATAGACTTACCTGAAGAAACACTTCGTTTAAGTCCAAACATCTTTTCCTGGCTTAAGATAATCCGGCCCTCTCATTTGGTCTATAGATTTGAAGAAGAATGCTATTTGGAATCGTATTTGCCGAGTCGATTTACACGGCAGTTCGGGTATGATCAGCTTCATGTAGGAAATGCAACCACTTGCCTACAGGCCAAGGGTTATCTTATTGATGGGGCTAGGGCTTGGAATTATTACAATGCCCGGGGCACAAAAGCTATTTTTTCTATGCCATATAAACTTTTCCAAGGCCCGCGTATGTTATATTTATATGCAAACTTCTATACTTCAGCAAACACATTTGCTGAAAACTTCCATCCTGCACATAGCTTCATAACTGAAAGGAGAATTAAACAAGGGAAACGTACTCTGCAGTCTTTCCGGGATGTAGAAGACAGAGATCCTGCCGATGTACCTCTGGAGGCATCAACTTTAATGAATTTTGCTGACCCAGTTCAAGATCCTTTAGATATATCCATAAAGATATGGAAAGAAAAATCCCCTGTTAAAGGTTTGAAGAAAAGAAAGACTAAGGAAACGACAGCCTCTCCTGAACGAGATAATCCTCCTAATTATCCAAGGGGTCCGGAGAAGAAGAAAAGAACATCACTGGTTATCAATGAACTAGTGACTACGAGAACAACTCGTTCTCAATCAAAACAGTTGCTTCTCAATTCTTCTTCTGGAGAGAAGGACATTACCCCTTCTTCTATTAAGAAATAGGGGATTATTACAGAAGGAGGAACTTCTGCTTCCTTGATCGATCCAGAAGGTAATCGTACTGAAGCTGTTGCAGGGCCAAACGCACCGATACTCAAAGAAGTAAAAGAAGATTGGACATTGCTGAAGAAGAACCCTCTCAAGAAGGTAATATCAAAGTTGTGAAATATCCTCATATGTTAACTTTTATCATAGATATATATCTAAATTGCTTTTGCTTGTATTGGTTACTTTAACAGATGTCCGTCCATCTTCCACCATCATGACAGTAAATGTTCCTGCCAATGTACTTGCTGCAGCAGGGATAACAATTCCCTTTCTAACTCCCGTGAGTCCAAAGCTTCCTTTCCAAAGCAAAATTTACCTCCACAAGATACTTTGTAGGCTCAAATATCTACCCATTCAGGAGAGGCAGTGATTGATGCATTGAACGGTTGCGATTTTGATGATGAAACTTATGATGAAGATTGGGACAACATTGCAAAAGAAAAACAAACTTTAGCGAATGCATCATCATCACAAGAAATCCCAGTTGATGAAGATGCTTTGCTTGCTGAAGATAAGGAGGATGTGGTTCATGATAAGGAACCTGTCAATCTTTCTGAAGTTAATGAACCCACGACCACTGAGCCGCCCGAAGTGTCTAAGGTGGCAACTAAATTAGTAAATGAAACTCCAGTAACTCTGCCACCTCCGACTGAATCAGGGGCAGGGAGTAGTCAGGCCACAATGTCTACAGAGACTCTGTCCAAGCTTCAGTCCGAGACAATTAAAGCTATTGAGACTCCTCATAATGTACTCAGCTCAAGTAAGTTTCCCCACTATGAATGATTTGTCGTCGCATCTTTAGCATTATATGTTATAACATATGTGATTTGCAGCATCGCCCACTGGAACTGTAGCCGGGGAAGGAAGCTCTTCTCATATTAGTGTTCCAGATGAAGTACCCCCACCCGCTAAAGCTGTGAAGACTTCTACAAACATAGTAGCCACTCCCGGAGCCTTGGCAGCTAACAAGTTTGTGGTGACCTCTTTTACGAGAGTCTTCTTTACGTCTCTGGAGCCTCTAGTTCATAGAGTTATAGAGAGAGAGGACGTCCCTTTCAGTACCGTTAGAACTCCCACTATATTCTTGATCGAAGGCATCCATAGTCAAGGAGACGAAGCTCAAGCTTCATTTTTGGAAAATATTTTTGATGAGTTAGAGAGCTCAATCAAGGCTTACAAGGACTAAAAATAGGAGATATTGAGCCACAAGTAAACATGGAATATGAAACCAAGGTTCGAGAAGCAGAAATTAGGAAAGCTGATTTTGAAACATTCCTGCTGGCTTTCACTAGACAATCCTCTGAGCTAGACATTGAAATCTCTGATGTGGCTGTTATTGCTGAGAGTCACAAGACCAAGACTATAGAGGAAGAGAAAAAGGCTGCTGATCTAGAAGCCAAAATTGCTCAACTTCAAGCAGAGCTCCAAACTGCTAAGCAGAACATAGAACAAGAGAATCAATTGTACCAATCTGCTATTGATCGGGTGGAGATTTTGAAGAACCAGAAGAAAGAATTTGAACATCTTCAGAATAAAGAGTTAAAACGTCGAACTGCTACCCTACAACCTTTCGATCCTGAATCAGGACGAGTTGAAGCTAGGCAGAGAGTGCTAGATTCTCGTGATGAAAGAATTCAGGTTCTGAAGAAACAAATTGCAGAACTCACCATCTATCCTTCGGAGTAAAAATGGACAAATTTTGTTGCTTCTTTCTATAATGTACTCTTTTTTCTTCTTTTACAGAAAGAGAATAATAAAGACTTTTTATGTGGTTCCATTACTTGTTGCATATCTTGTTATAGATATAAGCAATAGAATAGAAAATATATTCAGAGGTACTGGACATGATATATTTCATGATTTAGAAAATAATAATATTTATTATATCTGCTCAGAGGTAATGTGGACGTGGCAGAATATAAAGTTTAGCAATACTGTTATTTCAATTGACAACTTTATCAGATGTAATAAGGACGTGAAAAGTTGCTGATATAAATAATCGAAATTCAGAGGTGTAAAGGACATGAATTCATATTATTTAAAACAAGAGACAATAAATGCCAAATGAATAATAAATCAAAGAAAGTGAATGAATGAACAGTCACTTCAGTTTTCAAAGAAATGATGTTGGCGCACTAGATTGAAGATAGTTCTTAAATCTTGAATGTGATCTTCCTTGAGACGACTTTTGACAGCAATATCGTCAATATAGCATTCGACAGTCTTTCACAGATGATCTTGAAAGATAATACTCATAGCCCGCTGGTAGGTTGCACATGCGTTCTTCAGACCAAACGGCATGACTGCATAACAGTACACTCCACGAGGAGTACGAAACGAAGTATGTTTCTCATCTTCTAGATTCATCCGGATTTAATTATATCCAAAAAAACCATCCATGAAAGAAATTCGTTCGAATCCACATGTATTGTCGATCATGACATCAGTAATTGGGATAGGGAATTCATCTTTAGGGCAAGCATCATTGAGATCCCGAAAGTCTATGCAAATTCGAACCTTTACGGTCTTCTTTAGGACTGGGACGACGTTGGCTACCCAGTCGGGATGCTGTTCTTCTCTGATAAAACTGCAAGCTATAAGGCTTTTGACTTCATCATCAATTACATCCATCATTTCAGGCTTGAATCGCCGTTGTTGTTGTTTGACTGGCTTGGCATTCGGCAAGATATTATGCTTGTGAGTTACAATTTGAGGATCTAATCCTAGCATATCTTCCTAACACCAAGCGAATACATCAATATATTCACGAATAATGAATTAACTCTTGTTTATCATCCTATGAGAGATTTTTGATAATGAAGATTGATCGTGATACGCCCTTCTCTCCAATATCGATCTGGACTAGTTGATCCTCAGTAGGTGGTTATCGTTGTTCAAAACAAAGTTCCCACTGATTATCCATCTTTTGCGCCCAAGGGTCCACTCCAGGAGCTTCTTCAATGTCATCTTCATCATCTTTCGAAAATTCGGCAGACACCATGTTAGAAGATACTATCACTCTATGAACATGACCAATATTGGTGTCAGAATCCCATGAAATAGAATCAGAAGAGTTTGATCGTTCTTCTTCATCAGATTCAGAAGGTTCTGGAGTTGGGAGTGGTGAAGCATAACCTAGTCCTCGTTTTATTTTACTGTGGTATTGTTGTAATTTTCCTTTTGGAATAGCAATATGAAGAGGAGTTTGCCTCCCTTTACCGTTGTTGAGGCCAATTTTGAAATCATAGCCCATTTTGCGGATGATTACTTTGGATTGCGGACTATAGCGGCGTAATTGTAACCTTCCGGAATCATCTCTATTATCGTTATAGAGTATGATTTTTGGTTCCTCTTTTTTTTTGAAGAATATAGGTTTTTCATCTTTCTTTCGAGACGGTACTAAGAAGTACGACTCTTGTATTGAATCCAGTGATACCGCATTTTGAAGAGATGATACAACTTCTATTGTAAGTGGTTTAAAGCTATCTAGCATATCCAAATAACACTGATTATAGTAAGAGACATCAGTATACTACAAAGGAGATGCTTTTTTGATTTTTAAACCATCATTTACGATAGGGACTTTAGCCTTAGCAGGCTTAGTCAGATTGATGACAAGATGAGGAAAAGAAGAACGAGAAGGAGGAGGGGGCTTCTTACAACGAAGATCGATTACAAGCGGCTCAGAAGAGGTGAGCTCCCTTTGTTCCCGACTATCACCCTTGGGCTGTT
This sequence comes from Iris pallida, assembly GCA_029216955.1. Classification (NCBI taxonomy): domain Eukaryota; kingdom Viridiplantae; phylum Streptophyta; class Magnoliopsida; order Asparagales; family Iridaceae; genus Iris; species Iris pallida. The sequence goes on along the minus strand of JANAVB010042620.1, from coordinate 9,198,070 downwards.
TCTCATGGGAAGGAAGATAGATAGTCAGTGGTTTGGAAGACTGAGGACAAAAGGTATGTCCTTTGACCGGGATCACCAATGTATCATTCGGCACATTTTTTGTTCTTCATCCGTGTCCATTGCTAGTACCACCTTCATAAATTTCTCATTGTACATACGAGAATCGTTGCAGTATATTTCAACTCCTTTGAAAGGATTCAGATCTGTAACCTCTTTTTGGACTTCTCCATTACCATCTACATATTTGAAACATTAGTGGAGAGTAGAAGCTACAATATTGTGTTCATGGAGGAATGGCCTTTCCAACAAAGCGTTGTATGAGCCATGATTGTCGATAACATAGAAAGTTACCTTCGTACGAAGATTGCAATTTGAAGTTTTAGGTGTATCTTCCCCAAAGGTTTACTTCTTCCTTGATTGAATCCCAAGATGGTGGTGATAGTTGTAGAGAGGTTATGCACTGGGATCTTCAAAGCATCCAGTAAAGTCTTTGGCATGATACTAAGTGAGGACCCTGGGTCAATCAGAATGCGATCGACTTTTATAGTGTCTACATACCCCGTGAAATAGAGAGGACGATCATGACGATTATATTCTAATAATATGTCATCTTGTGTAAAAGTAATATTGGGTATTAGTTCGAATATACTATGACAATGTTCACAACTGACTGGCTCCTTTTCAGGCTTCTTGAGAATAGTAAGATAAGCGTCAGCCTGCATCAAGGCTTCGCTTAACGTCTTTCGAGTTTCTTTTGAGAGACGTAAGAGTTCAAAGATTGAAAATCTTGCTGGAGTATTGGCCAATTGAGCCAATATGTCAAAATTGTATAGCTTTTCGAATCCAAGTGATGAGGACTTCTTTAATGCTATGTCAAAGCGAATAGGTTATTTTCTCTTGTCTGTTGATGTTGGTTTTGAAGGAGATGGTTCAACCACAGACAGGGATGTAGATGGTATATTCTTGCCAGGAGAAGATGATGTAGGAGCATCATCAGGAGATGGAGCAAGATTCTCTTGATTTTCGGTATATTCTCGAAGATAGGGTTTTCCAGATCTAGCGCCCATTAGAATTTTTTTCTTCTGTTACTGGTTCAAAGGATACCATGTTGCAGTTTTTAGATTTGGACTTGGTTTGCTTCTTTTGCTTAGAAGCGGAAGGCGTTTCAAACTGTGCTACCAGATCTGGATGAATCAACATGATCTCTCCTCTGTCAGTCAATAGTAGAACAAGACCTTCATTCTGAGAAGGTGGGAGATTCACGATCTCAAAAGTAATCCTTGGAATAGGGAAAACACCATCTTGTACAAGTTGTGGTGGAAAGTCACTGAATTATAGAGAAACCACATTAGTATTCACCATTTTCTCGTCCTGCTGAAGAGTAATTGCTCCAGAATTGACCAACTCCTGGATTTTGCCTTTTAGTACGTAACATGCTCTGGTGGGATGCCCTATAAATCTGTGATAAACACAATATTTAGGGTGATCGGTTTTACCTACTTCTTTTGGCCGTTTTGCCTTTGGAAGTTGAAGCTTATTGCTTTTGATCAAGTAATCGAAGATGCTCAAAGTATCACCTTCATCGAAAGAATACTTTTCCTTTGGACGAGTTGTCTTCTGTGGTGGTACTGATGGAGTGGGTGCTGTCTGAGTGACGTTGACAGCCAAAGACTCATTGCCCTTGAGATTGATGGCCAGTGTTTCTTTATTCTTGCGGTTATTCTGGCGATTATTACCCCCGAGTGTGGAATGTTCATCTTGGTTAGGATAAGTCATTTGAACTCCTAACTGCTTAAACTTTTTGATACTAACCTTCACCACCTTTGCATTTATAATAAAAGAAGGCCAATCCTAGAATTATGTAGATCTTGTCCACATACGGATAATAGGTAACAAGTTTGATTTGTAAGTGTCTATTGTTACAGCAGATGGAGTTCCTAAAGGCATTTTGAGTGCCTCCCGGCGAAATCTTTCAATAAAACTCTCCGTGGATTCATTGTGCCTCTGTTTAATCTTAATGAGGGCAGACATCGTCATGTCGTTGACTCCCTCGTAAAACTGTTCCAAGAACATTTGCTTGAAACCAGCAAAAAAAAAGTGATACAGCCATCAGGTAAGCTACGATACCAGTCGTATGCTGTGCCAGCTAAACAACCGATAAATACTATGATAAGGAGAGCATCATTTGGCTGTAATTGATCAGTCATCACCTCAAAATGATTGATATACTGACTTGGAGAGGTACTGCCATCAAACAACATAATGGTGGGAAGCTTGTATTTAGGATGGAATAGAACTTCCTTCCATTCTGTAGGATACGGTTGCTTTATGCCCAGTCTTTGTAGGCCATCCTTCTGATTGAAGGCTTCAAACTGAGTGCATAAGAGTTTCACAGCCTCATTAGCATCCCCTGATGTTTGGGAATTGATGGGCTGATTAGAAGTGTTTGGAGGAGGAACAGCGTGGTAATTACCACCCCCAGCACCAGATTGACTGGGATCAGCTTGAATTGGCACAGAGGCAACCTGAGGAGGTGGTACCCCCAAACTAACAGGTATAGAAGATGTTATAAGCTTAGGATTTATAGCAGGGTTTACAATCGGTGGCACTGTATGTTGAGCCACGATTATAGTGTGCATGCTAGCAACCATTTCTGCCATGGTCTTCAATTTGTCCTCTAATGCAATAATTTATTGCTCTTGACTAGTTGAAGTAGAGGCATCTTGATCTTCCGTAATGGTATATGTCGTCACTTCTCTTGCTGCTATTGATGAGATAGTCTGTTCAGAACTTTCACTCTCTGCATCAAACTCTGAAAAAGAGTCCTCTCCTACATGAGTGATGGGAAGATCTTCTTGATTAAAGACACCTTTGTTCAAATGTTGATTTCTTGATCTAGTGTATTGAAAGACACCTTCACTAGATGCATGAATCCGATCTAAGCATTGTTGACTGGGATTATGGGATGCATTATGTCTTGGATGTTTCCCACCCCCAGTGCCTTGAGAAGTCATGTTGACAGAAACATATAATAGCTCTTCTTCGTCTTCTATTATATGTTCAGGAGTTGGAGCATATTTCAGACGATCGAAGATAGATCGTCGAGCCGATTGGCAACAACAGTTGATGATGACTTCATGAAGGTAGTGGCGATCTGAAGTGTGATTTGGAGGTGAAGGAGACATCCCTGTAATCTTCCATCTTTGTGTAAGACATTGTCGGAGATCAGTTACAATTACAAGACGAGAAAAAGTCGGAGGAACATATTCCTTAATGATGTTAGGAACATGTCTCCTATTCTTCAGGTGTTTAGTTCCTTGAGTGTACAAAGATGTACTCAACTCATTAGGATAAGTGGTTGGGTCCTTCTTTTCAAACTTTAGCTTCTGGTATAAACTAGCCTTTGGTATAGGGTTCTTACGTTTCACCAAAGTTGATATTGGTTGACGCCTATTGAGATAAGCGCGTAAATCAGAAAATTCTGATCCAGGTGTCTCTGTTTGTGATACCCTCAATTTTCCTTGCTTAGATCTTAAAATTGGCAAGGTGGGAAGGTCTTGACCAGACCCCATAGGGGTAGGTAAGATACCTCTTTGATCAGTATTCTTTCCAATATTAGAGATCCGAAGACCTCTGTTTAAAGGAATAGAATCGGATGTGTCTTCCTCTGAGTCATAGACCAAGAAAGTTTGAGAAAAGACCAAAGGGTGCTTTCCTTTATTTTGTAGAGGGTTAGATAATAAGCGTTCCCCTTTGTTCTGTTGTGAGACCATTTTAGGCACATATTGCGCCTATTGAGAAAATGTCAAAGGACTCTTCCCTTTGTTCTGTCTAATATTTGCACTAGATTATTGATTCTCCAAGTTCAGAACTTGAGAATTAGAAGAGGGAATAGCCAAAAGACTAGTTCCCTTGGGTTGCGCCAAAGAAGCAGACTGCGCCTGATTTGCTGATTGCTTGGATTGTGCCATAGTCCTACGGGCTACTGGTCAGCAACATGGGTAGTAGACTGCGCTCGGGCAGCAAGAACAGTGGATTGTGCCCTGGCAGTAGAAGTAGGTTGTACCGAAGTCACTGAGGCGGATTGCGCCTTGGCCACTGAGCACTCAAGTTGTGCCTGGGCTACAGCAACTGCAGGAGATTTTGGAGTCCACACAGTCCTGTTCTTGGCGATAGCCACGGTACGCTTGTTGCTCTTGGCGTTGATTATATTCTCGTAGGCTGTCTGGTAGACTTGAACAACCAGAGTCTTCTGCGTCTTGCCGATCGACGCAGTTTCATATTGAGTTGTCACCTTCTCGTCGGAGGAGAAAGTCGTCCCCAACAGAGTCGCCATTTTGTTTGCAAAAATAAAAAGTTTATTCCAAACTTGTAAAAGAATAGTACAAAGTACAAAGAATTCTGAGGAAGTACAACTGTAGGAATCTGATCAGAAGGCGATCACTCTATCCCTTGGACTATGTGAACTTGAAGACTGTAGCCTCTGGAGAATGCAACAGCAATTTTTGTAAGAGTTCTTGATCTCTGTGCGTATGTATCTGATGCTTTCACAATGATTGGAAACTCTATTTATAGAGTTCAGGAAATAACTGTTTTAGCAGTTATTCTGATGTGCGCGAAGCTGGATTGCGCCATACTGGGTTGCGCCAACCTCCTATTACGCCAACTTTCATTCGGTTATAAGTCATATACTAACTGTATTTAGACGTGTGGCATCATGTGATTGAGGTGCGCGTGGTCGTGTACAGGATAGTAGACATGTCTTGAGATATAAGTGGCATGTGCGCCACGTCATCCTGCTTTAGAAATAAAAATTGTCTCAACTTTATCAGGTTGCGCGAACTTCAGTCAATGAGTAAAACTGCGCCTGATTGAGCTGCGCCTAGACACGTGGCAGCTTTTGAGCAGAAGTCATTTAGATTGCGCCTAGGCAAAACTAAGGATTTTGTCAGGATTGTGCCTAGGCGCAACTTACAAAGTGTACATGACAGCTGTCAACCAACTCTCCTCGAGCGACACAATTCGCGAGATTCGAAGAGATTTTCCTCGTTCACTGTTGTGTCAGTTGTCAGTGATGTCATGTAATGATGGTTATTAAATGTCAGACGCCATGTAGATTTTGGCACAATAAGACTGGGCACAGTCTGATATATGGCACAACCTGTTCAGCGGCGTAGTTCATTCTCTGGGCTTTATATCAGTGGCGCAGCCTGATATTTGGGGCGCAACTTGATCACTGGTTAGTAGATTCATGGCGCAATTTGATTTTTAGTCCCTACAAACCCTACCAAGTCTTTCTTGGGTGTCTCTAGTGGTATATTTCTCGGCTTCGTCATTACCTCTAAGGGTATAGACGTTGATCCCTAGAAGATCAAAGTCATTCAAGAGATGTGTCCTCCACGCAACCTAAAAGTGCTACGAGAATTTCAAGGTCGACTTGCGTACAACAGGCAGTTTATTTTGAATTTGTCTGGACGTTGCAGACTATTTACTCAATTAATGAAGAAAGGTGTATCTTTCGTTTGGACGAAAGAATGTCAACGAGCATTTGATAACATAAAACGGTATTTAATGAGTCCACCGGTTCCTGTACCTCCGATCTCGTAAATACCCTTCTTAATGTATGTCCGTGTAATGGACCATTCATTGGGAGCTTTGCTAGCTCAGAAGAACAAGGAAGGTCATGAACAAGCCATCTACTATCTTAGTCGCACGATGATCGGAGCTGAACATCGTTATAGTCAGGTGGAGAAAGAATGTTTAGCCTTAATGTTTGCCGTTCAAAAAATAAGACATTACATCATAGGACAAACTATTCATGTCATATCCCGGGTCAATCCTCTTCGAGTCTTAATGAAGAAGCCAAGTACACTCACAATATGATATGGTTTATGTTCCTCAAAAGTCTGTGAAAGGTCAGGCACTTGCTGACTTCTTAGCAGCTCATCCTGTCCCGGAAACATCTAAACTCTATGATGAGATTTCGGACAAAACATTGGAATCAAATATGATCTCAGAAGAATTTCCTACCTGGAGGTTGTTCTTTCATGGAGCTTCTAGAATTGGACCTGGGGGTACCCTTGTTGCTGGAATGGGAATTGTTCTCGTTTTACCTGATGGACTAGCTATTCAAAGGGCTTATTCTTTAGACGAATCATGCTCTAACAATGTGGCAGAATACAATGCCTTGCTCATTGGGCTCCAATTGACCAAACAATTTGATATTGAATATCTCGAAGTATATGGCAATTCTAAGCTGATTGTTAATTAGGTTATAGGCATATATGAAGTCCGACATCAAGATTTGGTACCATACCATGAAGCAGCAACCAAGATAGCTTCTTCATTCAAAGGGTTCTTCATTGAACATGTACGTCGCGCATGCAATATAGAAGGTGATGCTTTGGCTAACCTAGCTGTGGTATTGGCAGTTCCAGTCAAAAGATAACAAATAGTTGTTATCTCTAATAGAGAACTATTTTGTGTCGAAAACAACCACAACATTGAATTCAGCAATCTAACTGAAGTTAATATCACTTGCAAGGACTGGAGAGCACCTTTCATTGATTTTGTAGTACATGACATCTTGCCAGAAGATCCTAAGGAAGCTATAAGTATCCGTCGTCGATCGCTTCAATTTTACTATAATCATACTACTAAAACTTGATGGGTTACTTTTGAGATGTCTCGCTGGTGATAAAGCGAAGCAGATATTACGCGAAGCTCACAATGGTGTTTGTGGAGCACATCAGCCTGGTCCTAAACTACAGGATCGTATTCGACGTATGGGCTACTACTGGCCCTCTATGGTATCAGATGCTATTAACTATGCAAGAAAATGCCGTGCATATCAAATTCATGCATATTTCATTCACCAACCGTCGAAATTTTTTCATCCGACTGCTGCTTCATGGCCTTTTGAAGCTTGGGGCATGGATATAATTGGCCCTATCAATCCTCCTTCATCTAATGGACATCGGTTCATCTTGGCTATAATCGATTATTTCTCCAAGTGTGCAGAAGCCAAACCTTTGGCTGAAGTTAAAACGAGTAGTGTCATCAACTTCATCAAACATCATATGATATACAGATTTGGTGTCCCTCGTCGAATCATCTATACTAATGGGTCGTAATTCATCAGCCAGAAGTTTAATAGGTTCTGTGATGACAAGAGAATCAATAATGTTGCCTCTACGGCCTATAATCCTGCGGCTAACGGGTTGGCTGAAGCATTCAACAAGACCATTATCAAACTCCTTAAAAAGTTTGTCTCTATTAACAAACGTAATTAGAGTGATAAACTTGGAGAATGTCTATGGACATATCGCACTATTGTCCGTAACCTCATAGGTTGTACACCATTTTTTCTAGTATATGGATGTGAAGCTGTCCTACCTCTGGAAGTTCAAATTCCTTCATTAAGAATTGCCATTGCTAATGAGCTTACTACAGAAAATAATGATCGTCTTCGGCTTCAAGAATTGGAGGCGCTCGATGAGAAAAGACTATTAGCTCAACAGCACATCGAACTTTATCAAGCCAAGATTTCAAAAGCTTTCAATCGCAAAGTCAGAGTGCGAACATTTCAGGAAGGCGAGTTAGTTCTTACAGTCAGACGTCCAATGACTATGATACATATGAGCAAAGGCAAGTTCGAAGCAAAATAGGAAGGGCCGTATGTGGTAAATAAAGTTTTCTCAAATGGAGCCTATCAACTAACAGATATGGACGGCAGAGTCGCTATGATGCCTATCAATGACAAATTTCTCAAGAAATATTATGTATAAAGGCAAAATGTACTTTTTTTCAGAGACATGATGTAAATAAAAGTTCACTTTTTATTCAAAAGCAGAATAGAGTTACATAATATTAAAGACATGGAGGAGGCCCCAATCCTTCATGATTAAATATATAGTTTGCCAACAGTTCAAACATCTCATTGTCTGAAATCACAAGATATTTACAGGTAGCCATCCTCAATGCCTCTTCTTCGGCAGTCTTCCCAGGCTCTACTAGCTTAGAAATCAAGTCCTCTCCTGGTGCAGGAGCAGTTGAGCCTTCACCTCTTTTTTTCTGAGGAGGCACTGGAGGCTCAACAGGGGGCGTCTCGGTCTCTCCTTCAATCTTCGGAGTGAGCAAATCTTTGGAAGACCTTTTGTATAGAAAGGAAAGAGATTGAAGATATCCACGAAAGTTTTGTTCTATTTACAGACAAAACAACTAGATAGTCGATCTCGAGAACTGATGCGACTTTTTGAAAGAAGTCCAACTGTTCGTTCATTTATAATTGTTCGTTCATTTATAGTTGTTCGTTCATTTATAACTGTTCGTTCATTATCCGATGTGACAGTTCGTCCATTTCAATGTCTTTATCTCGAAAATTGAAGTGACTGTTCACTTTTCCTAATGAGAGTTCACATTCTCTATACTTCTGAATTCTGTATTACATCAACAATTTGTCACATCAATATTTTTCTTTGATTCTATGTTTCTTATCACCACATCAAAATCAGATCATAAAGAGGAGAAAATCATTCTTTATTCTTTTTTTAAAAATATAGATACATCTTAATAGAAATCTATTACATCTCGGATTTTCATTCTAAATATAACATGAAGGTCTATTACATCTTTGGATCTTCTTATTTTATTGGTGCCAGTTCCTTGTCGTCTCTATCTGAAGCAACGAGCCAGACAATGGAATCAACTCTGGTCTTTTCTCTCAGAAATACGAGAGGAGAATCACAGAATACAGCAGCCCAAAGACGAGCTGCTGTCAATACAACTGGTGAAGAGAAGACAGCCCACCAGGGGAAATAGGAATGAGATCACCCTTGTTATACGATTCCTAATTCTGTCTCTCCACCATCCAACTCTCATGTATAAAGGCTCTTTCTACCATCTGAGGAAGACCCTTCTGGAATACAGAGAGTCCTGAGCTGTCTGATCTGAGTATCAGAATCACATGAGCTGTCTGATGTGGGTGTCAGAAAAATGCTCTCCATAGCATCCAGGTCACCAATGCCAGTTTTGAAGAAGCTTGCCAACCAAACTTCTGCAAATAAGAACAACGAAAAGAAAAGTCCGTAAAATTAAAACTGTACACACATCAACAGTGCGCTGATCAATAGGCGCCTATCAGCATTGTGCACCTACTCTCAAAAGCACAGGTGCACATCAACATTGCGCTGATCCACAAGCGCACATCAATAGCGTGCTGATCAACATGTGCCTATCAGCAATGTGCACCTATTCTTAGAAGCACAGGCGCATCTCAATGATGTGCACTGATTAATATGTGCATATCAAAACAGCGAACCGAATAATAGGTGCATCTTTAACATCGTGCATTGATCAAACAGGTGCATATTAGCAGTACGCGTCTATCAACGGTGTCTACAACATACAAATCAGTACCTATCTTCAAAAATGGCACAAAAGAAAAATGCTCATACTATTGGTTCTTTGTTGAGACTTACCAATTTCTAAAGGCATGGTATGCAAACGAATAGCATCGGGACGAAGTGGCGCAGGTGAACTTATAAATAGTAAGACCTTGTGTGAAGCCATTTGTTTTGAGAAAGTATGAATGGCTCTTTCGTTTCTGGATATCCTTTTAAAGGTGTTAAAGATAAAACAGGCACGTCATTCTAGGAGCCTATTTTTAGAAAAGAACTAAACAAAAGGCGATTGATGCCATGTGATGACTGCCATGTGTCCCTCAATGAAACAGTAAGTTTGAATTAGCCAAAGGAACGCATATACATGCGCTATTTGAAATCGCAGCCACACAATATATCAGAAATAAATTTCATTGCATAAAAGATGGTTGGACCCTTACAGACAAGGACACAAGAAAAGAGAATAAAAAGTTATCATGCTTAAACATTATTTCTTTTTCTTGTCTTCATCGGTCTGATGAAGGGCGGCGTCCAATTCTTGCATGTTGTAAATTTTTGAGCGACGCATAAGATTAAGGAATCCCTCCGAATCGCCGCTCTCTTCAGAGGATGGCCCACCACTCGAGCGATTAAAGACGGTTGGGTTTAACCCGAAGCAGTCTAAAAAGTTCGTCGCCCTCAGTGCCGGATCAGCCTCCAACAAATAAGTCGAAGGCATGACGTCGGGTTTCGCTTCAGGAGACTTGATGTTAGTGACAGCATTGGCCTCCATTTCCATCTTAGACGCCATCGGAATTACAGAAGTGAAGAATAAAGTATGAAAATCAGCCCCTACATATATATCACTAAATTGACTCTTCATATTCCTCATGGGAAGCTGAAAAATCATCAATGAAACTCGGGAAGACGAAAAGGAGATTGAGTATTTTTGAGAAATAAATTTAATTGTGATGACTGGGCATTGACTGGCGCAACTTGACTCCGTCAAAACTTTTATAAGTTCAAAGTATTTCAAAACTTTGAAAAAAAATTTAAGTTTTGAAAACTTTGATGGGGGTCTTGTAGGGCCTAAAAAATCAAGTTATACCATGAACCTATTAACCAGTGATCAAGTTGTGCCCCCAAAAATCAGGTTGTGCCACTGATATGAAGCTCAGAGAACAAACTGCGCTGCTGAATAGGTTGCGCCATACGTCAGACTACGTCCAGTCTTATTGTGCCAAAATCTACGTGGCGTCTGACATTTAATAGCCATCATTATCTGACAGCACTGACAATTGACACCATAGTGAACGAGAAAAACCTCTTCGAATCCTGCGAATTGTGCCGCTCAAGGAGAGTTGGTTGACAGCTGTTCTGTACGCTTTGTAAGTTGCACCTAGGCGCAATCCAGACAAAATCCTTAGTTACGCCTAGGCACAATCTGAATGACTTCTGCTCAAAAGCTGCCACGTGTCTAGGCGTAGCTCAATCAAGAGTAGTTTATTCATTTACTAAAGTTTGTGCAACCTGATAAAGTTGAGACAATTTTCATTTCTAAAATAGGATGATGTGGCACACAAACCACTAATCTCTCGAGACGTGTCTACTATCCTGTATATGACCATGCGCATCTCAATCACATGATGCCACGCATCTAAATACAGTTAGTACACGACTTATAACTGAATGAAAGTTGGCACAACAGGAGGTTGGCACAACCCAATGTGGCACAATCCAGCCTCGCGCACATCAGAATAACCGCTAAAACGGTTATTTCCTGAACTCTATAAATAGAGTTTCCAATCATTGTTAAAGCATCAGATACACGCAGAGAGAGATCAAGAACTCTTGTAAAATTGCTGCTACATTCTCCAGAGGCTATAGTCTTCAAGTTCACATAGTCCAAGGAATAAAGTAATCGTCTTTTAATCAGATTCCTACAGTTGTACTTCCCCAGAATTCAAATTGTACTCTTATACTCTTTTCTCAGTTTGTTATAAAACTTTTTTGTTTTTGCAAACAGTGGCATAACGTTTTGTCTGATCACGTCTTATCTTCTTTTTGTCAGAGTGTCAGAGCTGTCAGAGCTGTCAGTCTTGCCAATTTTGACAGAGTTTGTCAGCTTTATCAGAGGGGTTGATCAGCTTTGGTCGCATAAGTAACTATTCTCTCTACGGCTCAAAAATTAGTCTGGTGAAGATGGGCCACAGGGGCATGCTGAGTCTGTCATGCAGCTCTTCTTTATGTGGGTCAATCTGTTCTAGGGTACTCATATGGCCAGTTGTGATCCGCATGAACTCTATATTTTCTATGCTTCTATAGGTATGGCTTCCGCCCATTTCAAAAAATAATCGGTTATAGCTAATATAAACTGATGTCCTCTAGATGACGGTGGATTGATAGGACCAATGACATCCATGTACCAAGCTTCAAAGGGCCATAATACGGCAGTCAGGTGAAGAAACTCCGACGGTTGATAGATAAAATATGCATGAATTTGACAGGCTCGGCATTTTCTTGCATATTCAATGGCATCTGATACCATAGTGGGCCAGTAGTAGCCCATACGTCGGATACGATCCTATAACTTAGGACCAGGCTGATGTACACCACATATATCGTCGTGAGCTTCACGTAGTATTTATTTTGCTTAATCTCCCACAAGACAGCATAAGAGTAGATCATCAAATGTTCGCCGATAAAGGGTCTTGGAGGTGTGATTATAATAAAACCTGAGTGATCGCCTACAGATTGTTGTAGCTTCCTTAGGGTCTCCAGGTAAAATGTCATGTACCACGAAGTCGATGAAAGGAGCTCTCCAGTCTTCACTAATGACGTTAATTTCAGTTGAATTGCTGGACTCAACATTTGAGTTATTCTTGATGCAAAATAACTCTCTATTAGTGATGACAATCATTTGTTGCCTTCTCACTAGGATAGCTAATACGGCTGCCAGATTAGCCAAAGCATTAGCCTCCGTATTGCATGACCGACATACATATTCAATGAAGAAGCCCTTAAACGATGTAGCCAGTCTAACTGTCGCTTCATGATATAGGACGAGATCCTGGTGCCGAACTTCATACGTGCTTCTAACCTGATTGACGATCAGTTTAGAGTCTCCATATACTTCAAGATATTCAATATCCAATTGTTTAGCCAATTAGAGACCAATGAGCAGAGCGTTGTATTCAGCCACGTTGTTGGAACATGACTCATCTAAAGAATAAGCTCTTTGAATAGCTAATCTTTCTGGCGATATGAGGACGATTCTAACTCCAATGACAACAATGGCACCCTTTGGTTCGATTCTGGATGCACCGTCAAAGAATAGACGCCAGACAAGAATTTCTTCTGAAATCATGTTGGATACCAAAGTTTCGTCCATAATCTCGTCATAAAAATTAGACGTCTCCGAAATTGGATAAGCCGCGAGGAAGTCAGCTAAGGCTTGACCCTTAATAGACTTTTGTGGGACATAGACCATATCATATTGTGTTAACAATATGGCCCATGTTACAAGTCTAGAATTGAGTGTACTGGGCTTCTTCATCAAGACCCGGGGAGGGTTAAATCTGAAGATAACGTGAATAGTCTGGCATGTGATATAATGTCTGGTTTTCTAAACAGCAAACATCAAAGCTAGACACTCTTTTTCCACTGGGCTGTATCGATATTCAGCCCCGATCATTGTACGGCTGAGATAATAGATAGCTTGCTCATGACCTTCTTTGTTCTTCTGAGCTAGTAAAGCACCCAATGAATGATCCATTGCTCGAACATACATCAGAAAGGGTATTCCTGAGATTGGAGTTACTAGAACTGGAGGGTTCATTAAGTACCGCTTTATATCTTCAAATGCTTGCTGGCATTCTTCAGTCCAAATAAAAGACACACCTTTCTTCATGAGTTGAGTTAACGGTCTACAGCGTCCAGAGAGATTTGAGATAAATCTCCTGATGTACGCAAGCCGTCTCTGGAATCCTTGTAGCTCTTTTAGGTTGTGTAGAGGACACATCTCTTGAATGGCTTTGATTTTCTCAGGGTCAACGTGTATACCTTTATAGGTAATAACGAATCCGAGAAATTTGCCACTAGAGACTCCCATGAATGACTTGGTGGGATTCATCTTAAGTTGATGCTAGCATATTAGATCGAAGATAGTTCTCATTGTGGTCTTTCTTTAGACTACTTTTGACAGCAATATCATTGACATAGCATTCAACTGTCTTTTGTAAATGATCACAAAAGATAGTACTCATAGCCCGCTGATAAGTTGTACTAGCATTTTTAAGACTGAATGGCATGACATTGTAGCAATAGACTCCCATAGGAGTACAGAAAGATGTATGTTTCTTATCTTCTGGATGCATCTTGATTTGATTGTATCCTGAGAATCCATCCATAAAAGATATTCGTTCGAATCCGTAAGTATTGTCGATCATGATATCAGTGATCGGAAGAGGAAACCCATCCTTAGGATTGTAGAATGGAATAAAAATAGATGATATCTTTATTGAAGAGAGACTATATATATATAGGAGAGGCTAGCCTCCTCTCCTATTACTCTAAGCAATGTTGGACTAAATCCCAATAACTAATAACTCTAATATAACACTTAACACCCTCCCTCAAGCTGGAGCATAGATGTCAATCATGCCCAGCTTGTTACATAAAAATTGAACCCGGGGACCCAGAAGAGGCTTTATGAAGATATCAGCTATCTGGTCGCCGGTCCGTACGTGTTGAAACTTTATCACTCCTTTTGTATATTCATCACGAACAAAATGAATGTCAATTTCAATATGCTTCGTTCGTTCATAAAATACTGGATTGGTGGCAATGTGAATAGCAGATTGGTTATCACACCATAGGTCTGCCACTTGAGATCCTGCGTCTTCTTTCATTTCTTGTAGGAGATGCTTCATATATAATATCTATGACGTGCGATGACCAATAGCTCGATATTTTGCTTCCGAGCTTGAGCGTGCTATCGTACTTTGTTTCTTACTTTTTTATGATACTAGATTTCTGCCAACAAATACTGAGTAGCCAGATGTAGATCGTCTATCTGTCAAACTTGCCCCCCAGTCAGCATTAGTAAAATACTTAATGCGAGTGTGTCCATTATTCTCCATTCGAATTCCTTTCCCTGGATTCTTTACTAGATAACACAAAATTCTGAGAACTTCCTGCCAGTATGGAACACTTGGAGAAGCCATGAATCTACTTACGATGCTTACTACAAAAGAAATATCCGGACGCGTCATGACTGCCAAGTAGTTGAGTTTTTCAACCACTCGATGATACTGATCTAGATTGGTCATCAGGACCCCTTCGTCTGGAAGTAATTTTGCTCCTGGATCCATAAGTGAGTTTGCTTCCTTTTCTTGCATCATGCCTGCATCATTTAGTATATCCAGTATATTTTTTTTGAGACATTACAATGTCCCGCTTATTCCGTATGACTTCAATACCCAAGAAATAGTTCAAGGATCCTATATCCTTGGTTTAAAACTGTTCTCCAAGAAACTTCTTGAGACTTTCAATACCCAGGCTGTCATCTTCCGTGATTACAATATCATCAACATAGATACTAAGAAGTATTCTTCTAGCAGATGTGTGTCGATAGAAGATTGAATGCTCCTTCTTCGACTGACACATTCCAAATTGAGTAACCACCTGTGTAAATCTACCAAACCATGCACGAGGTGATTGTTTCAGGCCATAGAGGGCCTTCCTTAGACGACACACCTTACCCTCCCTTGCAACGAACCCGGGAGGTTGTATCACATATACTTCTTCATCAAGATCTCCGTAGAGGAAAGTATTCTTTATATCAAGTTAAAGTAAAGGCCAGTCAGAGCGAATGGCCAAGGCCATGAGTACACGAACGGACGTTATTTTGGCCACAGGAGAAAAAGTCTCAAAGTAATCCTCACCATAGGTTTGAGAGTAACCTTTGGCCACCAGACGAGCTTTCAATCGGTCAAGAGTGCCATCCTCACCTTAATCGTGAACACCCATTTACAGCAGACTGCCAGTTTACCATGAGGTAGATCGACTAAGTCCCAGGTATGATTCTCCTGGAGAGCCTTCATCTTTTCGTGCATAGCAGCACGCCAACCAGGATGTCGGAGACCCTCCTTAGCGGTCTTGGGGATCTGAATCCCATCAATAGTAGCTACAAGAGACTGAGTGTGACTGGTAAGTCCTTTATAGTCGTTAACATACAAAGGATGATCTCGACATGCATGACAAGGACGTTCTAGAGACGGAATCGCCGGAGCTGCAGACGGAATTGGTGGAGCTGCAGGAGGGACAGATGGAGGCAGCTCACTAGAGACGGAGCTGCTGGTGGAACCAAAGGAGGAAGATTCTGTGGTTGATGTCGTTAAAGGCTGAATTGGTGTATGTGGACCATCATCCTGGAAGACTGGCTCGGTAAGGAAGGGCATCCGTACGGGAGGTTATTGTGTTTGAGGAGAAAACAACAAAAAATCTTCTTCGGGATAGATCAGGGGAGCTGGACCTGTTAATTGGGGGAACGAAGAAAATTTTGTTTCGACAAAGGTAACATCCCGAGTGAAAAAATATCGCTTTAAGACATAAGAGAAACACCGATACCCTTTCTGATCTTTAGGATACCCAAGAAAAATACATTGTATAGCCTTAGGATCTAATTTAGAAGGGGTTGGCCGGGTATCCCGAACATAGCATAAGCAACCAAAGATGCGGGGAGGCAGAGAAAACGGCTCTCTTCCAGGAAAGAGCCTAGAGAATGGAGCATAAGAGCACGTATTGTTTCCAATAAATGACGATTCTTGTGTTCGGCTACACTATTTTGTTGTGGTGTGTATGCACAAGAGGTTTGGTGGATGATGTCGTTGCTGGTCAGATGTTTATCAAGATCACGAGATAAATACTCCCGACCATTGTCACTCCGAAAAGTTTTGATTGGAAGACCAAATTGTGTAGTTATCTCGGCATGAAAGTTACACCAGATGTTAAATAATTTAGTACAACTTTTCATTAAATAAATAAAAGTGACACATGAGTAATCATCGACAAACATGACAAAGTACTTAAAACCTATTGCAGATTTAGTCGGACAAGGTCCCCATATATCAGAATGCACCAACTCAAAAGGAGCGATTGCAAGATTATTTGGACTCACCGGATAAGAAACTCGATGATGTTTAGCTAAACTACATGGCTCATAATAAAAAGAAGAGGGAATTGCTAAAGATGGGTAGATTTTCTGGAAAACTAGAGACAACGGATGACCTAACCGACAATGTACCTCGACCAGATCAAGTTTCATGCTTGCACAAACAACAGAAGGAGTTACGTCAAACAGGTACAAGCCTCCAGCCACATGCCCCTTACCAATAGTCTTCCCAGTTGTCAGGTCCTAAAAAATACAATTATCAGGAAAAAAAGGTTACCGAGCAATAAAGTTCACGAGTAAGTTGACTGATAGAAAGTAAATTAAACGGGTTCCTAGGAGTAAGTAGAACAGAAGTAAGTGACAGTCTGGAAGAAAGAGTGGCACTTCTACGGCCGCGGACTGCCAGAGAACCGCCATTGGCAACAGTAATGCCAGAAGCACGACAGACAGGTACATAATCATGTATCATACCTACGTCACCAGTCATGTGTGAGGATACACCAGAGTCAATTACCCACTGCTTGGGTTTTACTATGCCTGCTGCGGAATATCCGGCTGTGGAACCAGAAGTTGATGCTTCACCACAACGTTGAGCCTAGAACTCAAGAAATTCTATATAAGAATTGTCGCTCATCTGAACCGAATGAACGCTATTATCAGTAGCATCCGAAGTAATATTAGCAACAGGAGCTCTAGGGCACTGCCACTAGAAATGTCTATGTTGGCCACAGTGGAAGCATGTTAGTAGTTGTCCCCCATCACGACCACCATTACCGCGTTTGCCATCGCGACTATAAGTCCAACCATCTCGTCGTCTACCACGTCCACCACGAACGCATAGACGAGCAGCACAACCAAGGGCAGATCGATCAGCAGGAGCATCTTCCAAGGTGGTCTCAACCACCTTTGTTGCCCGAAGAACACGGAAGTGGGCCTCCATCAAAGATAGAACATCAGATCCAGCAATGATCTGGGATCGAGCCGAGTCCGTATCAGGATGGAGAGATGCAAGATATGCCATAACATGAAGCTGCTCGTATTGAGCCCGAGCTTCATTGATACCCGATGTCAGAGGAAGAACACGATCAATTTCATCCACCATAGCCTTGAAGGATTGGAAGTGGTCCTTATGAGACATGTCTCCTTGAGTTGCCCGGTAAATGCCAACAATCGAGTCGTATATGCGAGACAAGTCGCATTTTCCATCAAACATCATTGCTAAGACCTCCCATAGCCCCTTGATCGTGTCTGTGTTTTGAACCATGTCCTCGACGGACGGTTCTATGGAGTTCATCAACTGTGTAAACAATCGACTATCATCCGTCTCCCACTGTTCAAATGTGGGATCAATCGTTGCCGGAGGGCTGTCAGTCAAATATTTAGATAGCCGTATGCCATGAAGTATTTTCTCAACTTTCTTCTGCCATGTTGAGTAACCATCTGGACCATCCAATCGACGGTCAACAAGTCGAGTCGAAGAGAACGTCATGCCAGTGCTCGTCGTATTGCTGACATCGTTACCAGCATCTGCCTTCGAATCTGTCATTCTGAAATGGAAGCAACTGTCGCGAGTTCTTTCAAACCCCAAAAATCACACCAACTTTACAAATATGCTATAAACGTGGTTAACACCGGCGTGCACATATAAAGTGAACACGTCAGGACACAGAAGAAAACACGATCATTCTCTGTGTAGATTTGGATATGAAGATCAGGGTAGGAAAAGCATTTGTTAATTCCAAACGGCTTAATCTAGGAATAAAGTATTTGACCACTGAGTTTTTTTAACTAGGGTTCGGAGGGTGTGTGGTGGCTGATGGAAAATATAAGGGTTTTGAGCCATCATGGGTGGTCCGAGTGTCTGCATAGCAGATCCGGGACGTGGGGGGTCCGGGTGTCTGTACAGCAGATCCAGGTATGGAAAAGTCGGGTCTCTGTACCGCAGATCCAGAGTGTAGGGAAGCCGGGTGTCTGCACAGCAGATCCGAGAAGAGGGAGTGAACCGGGGGTCTGTACAGTAGATCCGGACAGGGGGGCATAGATCGGGGGGGCGCTGGACAAAAAGGTGGTCGGCGAAGGGGGGGCAGCAGGGGGGTCGACGAAGGGAGGGCAGCAGGGGGGTCGGCGAAGGGCATGGGGGGTCGACGAAAAAGGGGGTGACTATGGGGGCGCTGGACAACAAGGGGGGTCGACGAAGGGAGGGCAGCAGGGGGGTCGGCGAAAGGAGGGAAATTTTTGTTGTGGAATTTTTTTTTCTTCCTTCTATGGCTCTGATACCGTGTAGAATAGAATAAAAATAGATGATATCTTTATTGAAGAGAGACTACATATATATAGGAGAGGCTAGCCTCCTCTCCTATGTACTCTAAGAAATGTAGGACTAAAGCCCAATAACTAATAACTCTAATATAACACTTAACAGGGATAAACATCATTGAGATCTCTAAAGTCAATGTAGACTCTGACCTTCTTCGTTTTCTTTATAACTGGGATAACATTGGCAACCAAGTCAGGATGTTGTTTTTCTCTCACAAAACCACAAGAGATAAGCTTCTTGACTTCAGTTTCTATAGCATCCATCATGTCAGGTCGGAATCGACGATGTTGTTGTTTGACCGACCTTGCATTGGACAAGATGTTGAGCCTACGGGTAGCAATCTGAGGATCCACTCCCGGCATATCTTCATAATTTTAGGTGAAGACGTTAATGTATTTCCGAATAAGCTGAATTAATTCTTGTTTATCTGCTTCTGGGAGACTCTTGCTGATGAAGATAGGTCTTGGCGAACCTTCCTCTCCAATTTTAATCTGAATTAATTGATCTTCAGTAGGGGGTTCTCGTTGTTCAAAGTGAAGTTTCCATTGAGTGTTTGTGCCCAAGGATCGGCTTCAGGAGCTTCAATAAAGTCATCATAGTCTTCTGAGAATTCAGCAGACACCATATTAGAAGATTGTGTCACCCGATGGATGTGGCCTACACTGGTATCAGAATCCACGAAACAGAATCAGAAGAGTTAGATTGCTCCTCTTTATCAGATTCGGAGGCTTCTGGGGTCAGAATCGACGAGGTATAACCCACTCCACGCTTCGTTTTGCCGTAATATTATAATGATTTTCCTTTTGGAGCAGGGGTACGAATAGGAGTTCGCTTTCCCTTACCGTTATTGAGACCAGCTTTAAAATTATAGCCCATCTTTTGAATGATATCTTTTGATTGTTGACTATAACGACGTAGTTGGAGCCTCCCGTTGTCGCCATTTCCTTCCTCGCCATCGGGCGTAGTCTTCTGCACTGTTCCTTTACTAAAAAGTATAAGAAGTTCATCTTTTTTCCTGGAAGGAACTAAGAAGAATGAGTCTTGCACTGGTTCGAGCAATACTTCGTCTTGGAAACGTTGAACTGCTCCTATTATAAGTGTTTCAAAGTTATCTAGCATTTCTAAGTAACATCAAGTATAATAAAAGACATCAGTATACTGTAAAGGAGATGCTACTTTATTGATCTGTACATCATCATTTACAACAGGGTCTTTGGCCTTAGTAGTGTCACCCTCATTTCCCGTATTTCCCGTATTTTGTATTTATACTCGTATCTGGATTTTTGGCATGTATTTTTATTTTTTTCTCAACTTGTGGAATTCGGTATTTCTCGTATTTTGGGTTTTGTCATGGCTCGGTTTTAATTAGATTGGGTTTGTTTGGTTTGGTTTATTTGGTATTGGATCACCTTAACCTACACTCCACCCTCATCCCACCATAACTCTCCCTCTTTATATCCCTACCTACCTCTCTCTCTCTTTACTACCACCACTATTAATTTCCTTCTACTCTTCTTCTCCTTCCTCCACAACTCTCCTAACCCTAGGCAAGTGCATCTTGCCACTACATGAGAACCCTCTTTTCTTTGTCCATTTGCTAGATTAGGACATGGTGATCAACATTAGAACTTTGGTTTTTGTGATTTGGAGCCTCCATTGTGACAGATCTAAGTTATTTTTATTTTCGGATTTTGTATGGTTTGAGCTTCTTAAGTTGGATTTTCATGAGTTTTGGTGCTTCCATGTGGAAGAGCATTCAGTTTCACCCAAGTTGGAGCTTTGAAAATCCGAATTTGGAGTTCGGATGGCCAAGTTGTGAACTTTTGAAGCTTGGGTTCAGCTATGGTGTTCTTGCTGTCTGGAGAAGACAGTGAGCAGTGTGCAGAGCTGTTTAACTCACGCACACTGAGCTACGCGCGCTCTTTAGCGCTGCGTACGCTGACTTGAGTACGCTTCCTATTGGAAGCGTGTCTCCTTGAGCTTGCGTGACTTTTCACGCAGCTGCTCCCTTGAGCGTGCGTGAATTTTCACGCAGCTGCTCCCTTGAGCTTGCATGACTTTTCACGCAGCTGCTCCCTTGAGCGTGCATGACTTTTCACGCAGCTGCTTCCTTGAGCTTGCGTGACTTTTCACGCAGCTGCTCCCTTGAGCTTGCGTGACTTTTCACGCAGCTGCTCCCTTGAGCGTGCGTGACTTTTCACGCAGCTGCTCCCTTGAGCTTGCGTGACTTTTAACGCAGCTGCTCCCTTGAGCTTGTATGAATTTTTACGCAGCTGCTCCCTGTATTGTGCGTGACTTTTCACCTACGCTGCTCCCTGTAGCGTGCGTGACTTTTCACCTACACTGCTCTCTGGCGTGCGTGACTTTTCACCTACGCTGCTCCCCTGGCCCCTTGCTTAACCCATTGGCTCTTGGAGTTGTGGTCTTATTTCTTTAAGCTTGGCTTTTTCTGTAGCCCTGTATATTGATATTTTATTAGATATTTTACGCCCATTTTATATCCTTACGCCTTTTGTCATGAACTTGATTTTACTTAATATGTTTGGAAAGACTGTTGTACATGGCATGGTATGGCAAGGAACTAGCATAACACGACAGTGACCCGTAGTGGTGCACTCCTGACATGACCAACCTGACATGATAGTGGCCCGTCGTGGCGCACTCCTGACAAGTACCCTGACATGATTTATCTTGATAACTTAACTTGACTTGCCTTGACACCGTGGGTGGTTCTTTCTTGCTTGCTTGTTAAATCTACTTGTCCTGTCTTGCATCATGTCTAGGATGGAACTCCTGAGTACCACGGTCAGGAGTACCTACTAAAATGGATTAAGGTTAATAACTAGAATAACACAATAGTCATGAGGAGATGACACAGCTACGGGCAATCCCGTTACCTGGGCGCTCTTGGGATCTGTAGCCTGCCGTCGAGTAGGGCACATTTCCAGCACACCGTCGCGTGTTGCACCCTCTAAGTCACCTAAGGGTACATTTGTCTTCTGGGCGATGTACCCACCTGAATTCAACCCCTAATTTTCGACCTGGGTAACCTGGATGGTCTGCAGGGCTTGTGGCTGTGGAACAATCTTATTGCATCTTGTTAGTAATTAGGCCTGTGATAACCCTAGTTAGTTAAAGTAGTAAGCCGTAGTATCTGCTTGGCCGTGATTGATTGAATGAGGTATAACTAGTTTAGTCATGTCTTGATCCAGTACAAGATTGCTCCCTGTCTTGATTTATTGCATTATTATCTTGCCGATCAATGGTGGGAAACTAAGTTCTGTTCAGATGAAGGGTTACAACCCCGGTCCTTGTTTGGTTTACGGGTTGTAACCTGGCTATCGGAATAGTTCTATGGTTATCTCGTCGTATATCATCCTGACATGTTTTCGTAATTTTAGTTTTAATATTAGATTTTCTGTGCTGATTGCTGGCTTTTGTTCTTATTTCGTGGCCGCCTTGTGGCACTTGCTCTTTCTGGGGTTGACCCAGCTGGTTTTGTGTGGCCAGATTTTGGAGCAGCACCCGAGGATCTACCAAGCTTCCAGTCCAATGGTGGCGACTAGAAGGAACCCGGGCTACGAGTGGATTTTCTATTTTGTTTCGCTCACTCTATTGTAAAACTATTCTTTTTAGGCGTTTAGCGGACGAGCACCTGTTAGCTCGATGCACTTTACTTACTGTCTGCCTACGGGCTGTAAACATGATTAACAAATCCTAGGGTTGATCATGTATGACTTAACTCTTGCTAGTCCTAACATTTTGTAATGACTAGCTTCATGATCAGCTGAATATGTGATATTTGGGATGCCTTATTATTGTATATTTAATGATCATGCATCTTGCGACCTTACTTACTTGCTTGTGATTGAGACATTAGGCTTGTTTATGACCATAAGAGACTGTTGGCTTGTAGTAAACCCTCATGTTTCTAGACAGCCGTGACCGTATATCGAGGTGGTCTTCCATTTCAATATACGTAGCTGGCTGTGTCTGCCCCCGCTCTCCAGTATTCTGGTTTTGGGGCGTGACATGTTTTAAGTGGTGGCCCATGCAGGTCTTGTCAATCAAGAAATGTGAGGGTTTACCGAATAGATGTCTCAATCAGTATTCGCCCTTGATCTTCGCCCAAATTTTCAAATCCCTGAAATTCTTGCCCTGATTACATGCTTGTATCGTTGATCTGTCCTGGTCCTTCCTTATTGTTTTCTTCTGTCGTCTTCCTCAGCGGCACTGTACCTGACCCTGCCGATCAGCAAGGAGGAGCACCTCCCGTGGGCCAGCAGCAACTTGGAGATCAAGTCCAGCATTCCGGAGTCGCCTCCAGAGTGGTACCTACTGGAGGAGAGTCACCAGTTCGGCCCGTCCAGCCCGCTGAGCCAGATGATGGTACCTTAGTGGGCCTCATCAGAACCTTGATAGCTTCCCAGGATCGTCGAAGCGACGCTCTGCACCAGACAGTTCAAGATGCTTTGACTCGAGGCGGACATCCAGGGAACCAGGCGGCAAACAGCTTCAAGCGCTTGAACCCTCCTTTCTTCGACGGCACCGAGGATACGATTTCCGCGGATGCATGGCTTCAGGATACCGAGGTGATTCTGGAAGCAGCTAGGACACCCGAGAATAAGAAGGTGGCGGTGGTACGCCTGCAGTTGTTGGACTTGGCTCGCAGTTGGTGGACGGCGCAAGCCATGGGATTAGTGGCACCCATTGCTTGGGCAGTGTTTAGAGAGAGGTTCCAGACGAAGTATTTCGATGCTGTGGCTCGGTACGACCTGCAGACCAGATTTACCAACTTGAAGCAAGGAGGCAGATCAGTCGACAGTTATGCATCGGAGTTTTCTAGACTCAGTAGGTTTGCCTCCACCTTGGTGGCGACCGAGTATGATCGAGCCTAGCGATTCCAGCAGGGACTGCATTTGGAGATCTTGTTGGCAGTTGAGCAGTTCGAGCACCAGACGTTCGATGCAGTCTTGAGAGCAGCTAGGAGGCATGAGTATACCTCCCAGAGGATCGTGGATAGGACCGGAAGTAGGAAGCGGTCCCACAGTCAGATGCACCAATCATCAGCTCCAGCCCCGGCAGCTAGGGGATTGACCATTGGAACTCCGAGGCGGGCGACCTCAGTAACGTCGGTTCAACATTCGACCCCGACGTACCCGCAGTAGCAGAAGCAGAAGCAGACTTTCGCGATGGGATATTCTCATTGCGGTAAGCCAGGCCATGTAGTGGCGGACTGCCGCAGGGCGCAGGGATTGTGCCTGGCTTGTGGAGCAGCAGATCATAGGGTTGGGGCTTGCCCGAATAGGGGTGGTTCATCTGCCTCCAACCCTTCTAGCTCTTCGGTGAGAGGACCGGCCCCAGCACCAGTTCAGCAGCAGCAGTATCAGTCTTCGAGGCCCTTGCCGCCTCAGTCTCAGGCATTCCAGCAACAGCACCCTCAGCAGTATGCACAAGCCCAAGCTCAGACCCAGAATAGGCAGAGAGGTTTCCAGCAGAGAGGACCAGCAGCCAGAGGACAAGGTCAGGCCATGATGATGGCTATGGAAGAAGAAGT
Organism: Iris pallida; assembly: GCA_029216955.1. Taxonomy (NCBI): domain Eukaryota; kingdom Viridiplantae; phylum Streptophyta; class Magnoliopsida; order Asparagales; family Iridaceae; genus Iris; species Iris pallida. The sequence goes on along the minus strand of JANAVB010042620.1, from coordinate 9,173,642 downwards.
TGCACCAGGTGAGGTTGTGGCAGGTACTATTCTCGTCAACTCCTTTCCAGCTTCGGTATTGTTTGATTCTGGTGCATCGTATTCATTCATGTCTGCACGATTCACGACACGGATAGGATTGGAGCCTGAGTCATTATCAGTGAGGCTCAATATACTTACTGGTAATGGTCTTGTGGGAGTAGATCGAGTGTTTTCCTCGTGTCAGGTCGTAGTTAGCGGTAGGGAGTTCCCCGCTAGATTCATAGAGTTTCCTATGGCAGACTATGATGTAGTCCTAGGCATGGATTGGTTGAGGAACCAGTATGCTAGGATAGACTGCCATATTGGCAGAGTTGTCTTCAGTATCCCCGGCGAGCCAGAGTTCTCGTTTTCCAGAGGAGCAGTGGAGCCATCTTTCCCAGTGTTGCGGATGGCAGTAGCAGCAGTGCAGTTGCCCCGGATATTTGAAGAGTTTCCAGATGTCTTTCCAGAGGAGCTTCCAGGGATACCGTCGGAACGGGAGATTGAGTTCACTATAGACTTGATTCCCGGGACAGCACCAGTATCAGAGCGAGTCTACAGGATGACGCCTTCAGAGTTGGAGATTTTATACAAGATGATTGAAGAACTGAGGACCAAGGGATTCATCCGTGCAAGTGGATCGCCTTAGGGAGCCCCGATGCTTCTTGTGAAAAAGAAGGATGGTACGTCCAGGCTATGTATTGATTATTGTACCTTGAATTCGGTGACAATCAAGAACAGATACCCTCTTCCGAGGATAGATGACTTGTTTGATTAGCTCAGAGGGGCTTCAGTATTTTCGAAGATCGACTTGCGGTCGGGATACCACCAGATCAGAGTCAGAGAGCAGGACATCCCGAAGACAGCATTCAGATCGAGGTATGGACATTGGGAGTTCCTTGTTATGCCCTTTGGAGCGACCAATGCGCCGGCCGTATTCATGGACCTCATGAATCGCATTTTCATGCCTTACTTGGATCAATTTGTGATCGTGTTCCTAGATGACATCCTGGTCTATAGCAAGAGTGAAGCAGAGCATGAGCAACATCTCAGAGTCGTCCTCCAGACGCTTAGGGAGCATCAGTTGTACGCCAAGTTCAGTAAATGCGAGTTCTGGCTCGATCGCATATCATACTTGGGTCACATCATTACCCGAGGAGGAGTGGAAGTGGATCCCCAGAAGATTGTGGCTATCGAGTCATGGCCGGTACCCAGCTCAGTGGCAGAGGTTTGCAGCTTCCTTGGATTGGCCGGCTACTACCGGCGGTTCGTTTCAGATTTCGCAAGGATTTCAGCGCCGATGACCCAGTTGACCCGCAAGAATGTGTCGTTTGTTTGGACAGCAGAGTGTCAGGAATCTTTTGAGAAGTTGAAGCGAGATTTGATAACGGCTCCCATTCTCACCCTTCCAGATGGGACCGGAGGATTCACAGTTTATTGCGACACTTCAGGCATAGGATTGGGGTGTGTCTTGATGCAGCATGGGAAGGTAATATCTTATGCGTCACGTCAACTTCGTGATCATAAGAAGAATTACCCGACCCACGACTTGGAATTGGCGGCGGTAGTATTTGCTTTGAAATTGTGGAGGCACTACTTGTACAGAGATAGAGTGGAGATCTTTACTGATCATAAGAGCCTGAAGTATGTTTTCACCCAGAAGGACCTTAATATGCGACAGAGAAGATGGCTCGAGCTACTAGTGGACTATGATGTGGATTTGCAGTATCATTCCGGGAAGGCCAACGTTGTAGCAGATGCATTGAGCAGGAGAGCCGGAGTTTATCTCCTGACGGCGTAACCAGAATTATTGGCAGATCTTCAGAAGATGGGAATTAAAGTGGTTCTTCCTACCAGTGTGGCATTGATGGCCAGTCTACAGGTTCAGTCCAGCATAGTTGAGAGGATTCGGATGGCGCAGTCAGCAGATTCCAAGCTTCAGTGACTCAGAGCAGAGTATGAAGCAGGAAGAAGGCCATAGTTATGTATCCATGAAGACAGTACCCTTCGGCACGGCACTCGTCTTTGTGTACCTAGTGGAGATATCAGACAGGAAGTCATGGCAGAAGCCCACAGTTCACAATATTCTATTCATCCGGGTGGTACGAAGATGTACCGTAATATTTGTCAGCATTTCTGGTGGAATGGCATGAAAAGGGAGATAGCCCAGTTTGTCTCTCGGTGTTTGATTTGCCAACAGGTTAAAGCTGAACATCAGAGGCCCGCTGGACTTCTTCAACCCTTACCGATCCCAGAATGAAAATGGGAACATATAACCATAGATTTCGTGACCGGATTGCCCAGATCTCCGGCCGACAGAGATGCTATTTGGGCAATTGTGGACAGGCTTACCAAGGTGGCACACTTTCTCCCATTCAGAGTTGGACAGTCGACGGCGCAGCTAGCAGAGATGTACCTCAGGCAGATCGTCAGGCTTCACGGTGTGCCAGTCAGCATCACCTCAGACAGGGATTCAAGATTCACATCACACTTTTGGCACAGCTTGCAGAAGAGTTTGGGGACTCGTCTTCAGTTCAGCTCAGCTTATCACCCGCAGACGGATGGTCAGTCAGGGCGCACAATCCAGACTCTTGAAGATATGTTGAGATCTTGCACCCTTGACTTCGGTGGTTCATGGGAGAATCATCTGCACCTGGTGGAATTCTCGTATAACAACAATTATCAGGCCAGTATCCAGATGGCACCTTTCGAGGCTCTTTATGGCAGGAAGTGCAGATCCCCGCTAGCATAGGATGATGTCGGGGAGAGGCAGATGCTCGGACCCGAGTTAATTTCCCAGACGATTGAAGTGGTCAGGAAGGTCAGAGATCACCTCCGAGTTGCCTAGGATCGCCAGCGCCATTGGGCCGATGCTCATCGGCGTCCCTTAGAATTTGCTGTCGGCGACCATGTATTCCTTAGGATCTCGCCTAACCGCGACGTCATTCACTTCGGCGTGCGGAGAAAGCTTAGTCCTAGGTATATAGGGCCGTTCGATATTCTAGAGCGAGTAGGAGATGTATCCTATCGTCTCGCTCTTTCGCCGTCGCTAAGTGAGGTACATGATGTATTCCATGTGTCCCAATTACGACGATATATTTCGGACCCGAGCCACATTCTAGACCATTCGGAATTGGTTGTTGGTACCAACCTTTCGTATGAGGAGAGGCCCGTGTCTATTTTGGACCGGAGGGAAAAGATACTCAAGAACAAGACTATTAAATTAGTCCGTGTTGCTTGGGGTCATCACTCTCTAGGTGAGTCAACGTAGGAGCGTGAGGACGACATCCGATCGCGATATCCCTACCTGTTTGACTCATGAGGTATAATGTCTTTCTTATGCCTTACGTTTTCCCTTCCTTGCTTGCATTGTATGATTGCATGATTGAACTGCTTAGTATAACTTGCCTGTGCTCAATGTAGCTTGTCGTGACAACCTCTAGCTCCTTGATTAAATTTCGAGGACGGAATTCTTTTAAGGTGGGTAGAGTTGTCACCCTCATTTCCCGTATTTCCCGTATTTTGTATATATACTCGTATCTGGATTTTTGGCATGTATTTTTATTTTTTTCTCAACTTGTGGAATTCAGTATTTCTCGTATTTTGGGTTTTGTCATGGCTCGATTTTAATTGGATTGGGTTTGTTTGGTTTAGTTTATTTGGTATTGGATCACCTTAACCTACACTCCACCCTCATCCCACCACAACTCTCCCTCTTTATATCCCCACCTACCTCTCTCTCTCTTCACTACCACCACCATTAATTTCCTTCTTCTCTTCTTCTCCTTTCTCCACAACTCTCCTAACCCTACGCAAGTGCATCTTGCCACTACATGAGAACCCTCTTTTCTTTGTCCATTTGCTAGATTAGGACATGGTGATCAACATTAGAACTTGGATTTTTGTGATTTGGAGCCTCCATTGTGACAGATCTAAGTTATTTCTATTTTTGGATTTTGTATGGTTTGAGCTTCTTAAGTTGGATTTTCATGAGTTTTCGTGCTTCCATGTGGAAGAGCATTCAGTTTCACCCAAGTTGGAGCTTTGGAAATCCGAATTTGGAGTTCGGATGGCCAAGTTGTGAACTTTTGAAGCTTGGGTTCAGTCATGGTGTTCTTGCTGTCTGGAGAAGACAGTGTGCAGTGTGCAGAGCTGTTTAACTCACGCACACTGAGCTACGCGCGCTCTTTAGCGCTGTGTACGCTGACTTGAGTACGCTTCCTATTGGAAGTGTGTCTCCTTGAGCTTGCGTGACTTTTCACGCAGCTGCTCCCTTGAGCGTGCGTGAATTTTCACGCAGCTGCTCCCTTGAGCTTGCGTGACTTTTCACGCAGCTGCTCCCTTGAGCGTGCATGACTTTTCACGCAGCTGCTCCCTTGAGCTTGCGTGATATTTCACGCAGCTGCTCCCTTGAGCTTGCGTGACTTTTTACGCAGCTGCTCCCTTGAGCGTGCGTGACTTTTCACGCAGCTGCTCCCTTGAGCTTGCGTGACTTTTAACGCAGCTGCTCCCTTGAGCTTGCGTGACTTTTCACGCAGCTGCTCATTTGAGCTTGCGTGAATTTTCACGCAGCTGCTCCCTGTAGCGTGCGTGACTTTTCACCTACGCTGCTCCCTGTAGCGTGCGTGACTTTTCACCTACACTGCTATCTGGCGTGCGTGGCTTTTCACCTACGCTGCTCCCCTGGCCCCTTGCTTAACCCATTGGCTCTTGGAGTTGTGGTCTTATTTCTTTAAGCTTGGCTTTTGTCATGAACTTGATTTTACTTAATATGTTTGGAAAGACTATTGTACATGGCATGGTATGGCAAGGAACTAGCATAACACGACAGTGACCCGTAGTGGTGCACTCCTGACATGACCAACCTGACATGATAGTGGCCCGTCGTGGCACACTCCTGACAAGTACCCTGACATGATTTATCTTGATAACTTAACTTGACTTGCCTTGACACCGTGGGTGGTTCTTTCTTGCTTGCTTGTTATATCCACTTGTCCTGTCTTACATCATGTCTAGGATGGAACTCCTGAGTACCACGGTCAGGAGTACCTACTAAAATGGATTAAGGTTAATAACTAGAATAACACAGTAGTCATGAGGAGATGACACAGCTACGGGCAATCCCGTTACCTGGGCGCTCTTGGGATCTGTAGCCTGCCGTCGAGTAGGGCACATTTCCAGCACACCGTCGCATGTTGCACCCTCTAAGTCACCTAAGGGTACATTTATCTTCTGGGCGATGTACCCACCTGAATTCAACCCCTAATTTTCGACCTGGGTAACCTAGATGGTCTGCAGGGCTTGTGGCTATGGAACAATCTCATTGCATCTTGTTAGTAATTAGGCATGTGATAACCCTATTTAGTTAAAGTAGTAAGCCGTAGTATCTGCTTGGCCGTGATTGATTGAATGAGGTATAACTAGTTTAGTCATGTCTTGATCCAGTACAAGATTGCTCCCTGTCTTGATTTATTGCATTATTATCTTGCCGATCAATGGTGGGAAACCAAGTTCTGTTCAGATGAAGGGTTACAACCTCGGTCCTTGTTTGGTTTACGGGTTGTAACCTGGCTATCGGAATAGTTCTATGGTTATCTCGTCGTATATCATCCTGACATGTTTTCGTAATTTTAGTTTTAATATTAGATTTTCTGTGCTGATTGCTGGCTTTTATTCTTATTTCGTGGCCCCCTTGTGGCACTTGCTCTTTCTGGGGTTGACCCAGCTGGTTTTGTGTGGCCAGATTTCAGAGCAGCTCCCGAGGATCTACCAAGCTTCCAGCCCAATGGTGGCGACTAGAAGGAACCCGGGCTATGAGTGGGTTTTCTATTTTGTTTCGCTCACTCTATTGTAAAACTATTCTTTTGAGGCGTTTAGCCGACGAGCACCTGTTAGCTCGATGCACTTTACTTACTGTCTGCCTACGGGCTGTAAACATGATTAACAAATCCTAGGGTTGATCATGTATGACTTAACTCTTGCTAGTCCTAACATTTTGTAATGACTAGCTTCATGATCAGCTGAATATGTGATATTTGGGACGCCTTATTATTGTATATTTAATGATCATACATCTTGCGACCTTACTTACTTGCTTGTGATTGAGACATTAGGCTTGTTCATGACCATAAGAGACTGTTGGCTTGTAGTAAACCCTCATCTTTCTAGACAGCCGTGATCGTATATCGAGGTGGTCTTCCATTTCAATATACGTAGCTGGCTGTGTCTGCCCCCGCTCTCCAGTATTCTGGTTCTGGGGCGTGACAAGTAGAAAGCTTGGTATCTTGTCCCGGAACCAGAATACTGGAGAGCGGGGGACAGACACAACCAGCTACGTATATTGAAGTATAACCCACCTCGTAATACGGTAACGGCTGTCTAGATGCATGAGAGTTTAATTACAAACCAGCAGTCTCTTATGGTCAAGAACAAGCCTAGGGTCTCAATCTCAAACTAGCAAATAAATGTTACAAGATATTAGATCATCAGAAATACAAAGTAAGGCCTCCCAAATATTACATATTCAGATGATCATGAAGCTAGTCATACAAAATACGAAGACTAGCAAGAGTTAAAGTCATACATGATCAACCCTCAATCTTGTTACAGCCCTTAGGCAGACAGAATATAAGTTTCAACATGTGCTAACACTTGTTCGGCGACTAAACGCCTCAAAAAAATAATTTTACAATAGAATGGGAGAGCAAAATAAGAAACCTACTCATTGCCAAGGTTGCGTCTAGTGTTCACCATCTGGCTAAAAGGTATGTAGATCCTCGGGGACTACTCCAAAATCTGGCCATACAAAACCAGCTTGGTCAGACCCCAGAAAGAGCAAGTGCCATAAGGGAGGCTTCACTTAGGAACTAAAACCAGCAGGTTAATAAACAGAAGATATAAATAATGAACATGATTAAGTAACAAGAAGATAGGGTTAGAATAAAACAAGAGCTTGCATTATGAAAACAAGAGGCGGAATATAATTCCCATATTAGCCACGAGGCAAGCATTTAGGCACGACCAATCAAGTCTTACGGCTTGCTATCATTAGCTAACTAGGGTTATCACTGGCCTAGTTACTAATAAGATGCATTTGAGATATTTTCAAGTCACAAGCCCTGCAGCTATCCAGGTTATCTAGGCGAGGTTGCTTAGAGTTATCAAGATTACATAAGTTGCATAATTTACAAGGTGACTTGGTGTACCTTAGTACATTTGTGTTCAAGAAGTGCCCCATATGACAGTGGGCTAGAAATGTTCCCTACTCATCGGTAGGCTACAAGTCCACTCAGGTGTGGCTGGGATAACGGGATCGCCTGTAACTAGAAAAATCTCTCTATATGAACTACTTGATCAATCTAGTCATTAACCTAGTCAGATTCATTATGAATTTCTGACCGTGGTAACCAGGAATCCATGTCCTAGACATGATGCAAGACGAGCCAGGTAGTTTGTACAGGCACAATCAAGAGAATCAACACGGTGTCAAGACAAGGGTTACTTAACAAGTCAGGGTAGCCGTCGCAACAGCCTTTCAAGATTATCATGTCAAGTTACTTGTTACTTATCAAGATTACTTGTCAGGAGTGTGCCTCGACGGGCCACTATTAAGATTATACATGTTATGTCAAGTTGCTTATCATGTCAAGAGTGTTTGTCAAGAGTGCACCTCGACGGGTCACTATCAAGATTATCAAGAAGGCTTCATGTTAACATGTCGTGCTCATGATATAGGAACTGGCCATATCAAGAATTACTGGTCAAGAGTGCGCCACGACGGGCCACCAAAGGAGTTATCATGCCGTGTTCATGTCAAGTTCAGATCATAGCCTAGAATTATCATGTTCAAGTCCAAGTCAAAGCTCAAGTGTAAGTCAAGTTCGTGTTATAGCCAAGTTAGGTCATGCTCAGGTCGGGTCAAAACTCAGGGCACATGTATATAACAAAACATGTAGACAACTGCAAGAACAAGGAAGGTGCGGGGGGTAGGCGCATCACAATGGGCGTCTAACGATGTATGGCCGCCTAGGCAAGCATGGGTGCCTGTGCATGAATGGACACCAGGGTCAGGATAACGCATGGTCGAGGTAGGCGCATGGCCAGAGAGGCGCTGGACCATCATAGGCGCATGGCCAGATATAGGCGCATGGCCAAAGAGGTGCATGGCCAAATATAGGCGCATCACAATGGAATACTCACGATGCGTCTTCAGTACATGTGCGTATGGAACCTACGCACATGACATGCTCGAAGTCAAAAGATGCATTGTCGGGACTTCATAGCGCATGGCCTCCTGGGCGCATGGGGGTTTCGGTGCATAGGGTTCGTCGTCCCCAAACAGCAAGTTCAGCCATAGAAGTTCCAAAAACTTGCCATGACCATAACTTCCTCAAAACAAGTCTGAATTGAGACTTCTAAGGGTCTAAACTGCATAGAACGAGATTTCCTACAGCCTGGGACGACTGGTTTTAGGAAATACCAAACTTTACTAGATCAAAACCAAGAAAAAAAAGAAAAGATCAAAACTTAGATCGACAAAAATTTATCCACCAAAACCAAAAATGCCAAGTTCTACAGAGGCCTAGAATCAAGTGGAGAAGAGAATGAAAAAATAAAAATGGAAGATACATCATAAAGTAAGTTGCACTTGCCTAGGGTTTCTTAGGTGGGTGGGAGGAGTAATGGAGAAGAAGAAGAAGAAGAAGAAGTAAATGAAGAAGAGTAATGAAGAGAGAAAAAGGATAGTTGACTTATATAGCAACCTCTCTCATCTCAAACCAAAATAAACCAAACCAAGCCAAGCCAAGCCAAGATGAACCAAAATAAACCAAGTCAAGTCATGTTGAACCAAATCAAATAAACCAAGGCAAGATTAAACCAGGATCAAGCTAAATAGGACAAGTCAAAACATGGGCTACCTGACAATTGTCAAAAATTCGTACACGTATACTGAAAATACGTATAACAAGAAACGGGAGTGACACTTGGTAAGGTTGATAACCAGAGGAGAAAAAGAAGAAAAAGGAGGCTTGTTATGACGAAGGTCAATAACAAGAGGCTCAGAAGAGGTGAGCTCCCTCTGTTCCGTCATTTTAGCAGGATATTTAACATGAGAAAAAAGATGAATGGTCAACGTCTGAGAGGATGAAGGACGAAAAGTATGTCCTTTGACCGAAATCATAAGGATATTAACTGGGGTGTCCCTCTGATCTTCCTTAGTATCTATGTCCAGTACAAATTTCATGAATTCGTCCTTGTACATTCGGGAATCAGTACCATAAGCTTCGATACCCCGAAAGGGATTAAGATCAGCCACCTCTTTTTGGACCTCTCCATTGGCATCCAAATACTTGAAGCATTGATGAAGAGTTGATGGCACGATATTATGCTCATGCAAAAATGGTCTTCCCAACAAGGCATTATAGGATCCATGATTGTCGATCACATAGAAGGTGACCTTTGTACGGAGATTGCCAATTTATAATTTCAGGTGAATCTTCCCCAGGGGTTCACTTCTACCAGAATTAAATCCCAGGATTGTCGTAATAGTTATGAAAAGATTATGAACAGGGATCTTCAGAGCATATAGTAGAGTCTTTGGCATGATAATGAGTGCAGACCCAGGATCGATTAGGATACGGTTAACCTTCATTGTATCGACATATCCTATAAAATAGAAAGGCCGTCCTATCGATTGTCTTCCAACAATATATCATCTTGTGTAAAGGTGATGTTGGACATCAGCTCCATTACACTATGATAATGAAAGCAGGTAATAGGCTCCTCATCTGGCTTCTTAAGGAGTGTCAGACAAGTGTCGGCTTGCATCAAAGCTTCATTCAATGTTTCTTGAGTTTTTCTTGAGAGACGCAGAAGTTCAAGGATTGATAACCTTGCCGGAGTATTAGCCAGTTGAGCTAATATATCAAAGTTATAAGGCTTCTCAAGTCCAAGAGGTGGAATCTTCTTTAATACTTTATCGAAGCGGACATGTTATTTTCCTTTATCGGTCGCCGTCGGTTTAGGAGGATTTGGTTCCACTAGAGGTGATAAAGTCGATAGAATATTAACAGTAGGAGAAAATGATGCTGGAGGGGCCTCCGGAGCTGGAGCAGGGCTCTCTTGACTTTCTGAATAGTCTCTTAAGTAAAGTCTTCCAGACCTGGTACCAGTTAAGGCTTCTTCTTCGAATATAGGTTCGAAGGACACCATATTGCAACTCTTTGTCCGGATCTTGCTTTTGGACAACTTCCTTTGATAAAATGAAGAGTCTGTCCAAAAACCCAAACCAACACAAGATTGGTTATGTGAAAGGCATAGAGAAAGAGGTACAGGAGATCATTTTCCATGATTCAGGCCGGAAGCCTTTTGTAGATCATATTACATCTTCGTCATGAGTTCACGAGATTGTTGACTATATATATGGAAGGTTGGTTGGTAATTGGCCTCTAACTTTGGCAGCGTTATCTCCGAAGAAGAAGAAGAATGTGCCGTCAAGGTGAAGGTAGCAGTTAAAAGTGGAAGACAGTGCTCACCCAATGAAGTCATATGACATGACATATATTTGTCTGCTTTCTTGGACTTTGTGGATAAAAAAAGGTGCTTCAAAGTCAGCCACCAAATCAGGATGGATCCACATAATCTCCTCCTTATCGGTTGACAAAGGAACAAGACCATCAGTTCATGCAGTTGGAAGATTGACAATTTCCAGAGTAGCTTTCAAGATAGGTATGACTCCATCTTGCACAAGTTGAGCAGAAAAATTGCCAAACTATAGAAAAATGACGTTAACAGTTACGGTCTTCTCATCTTTTTGAAGAGTGATTACGCTGGATTTGATCATCTTTTGGATTTTCCATTTGAGCACATAGCATGCTCGAGTCGGGTGTCCAATAAACCTGTGATACATATAATATTTAGGATGATCAGTTTTACCCATTTTCTCTGGCCGCTTTACGTCCGACAGCTAAATTTTATTTCTCTGGATCAAGCATTCAAATATGCTTATGACATCATCCTCGTCGAAGGAGTATTCTTCTTTAGGACATGGTATCCTTTGTGGTGGTGCCGTTGGAGTAGGTGTTGACTGAGACTGACCTATGTTGACGGCTAGAGCTTCATTACCTTCAACATTAATAGCCAAAGTCTTTTTGTCTTTGCGGTTATTCTGACGGCCACCGCCGTTGGATGTAGTATGTTCATCTCTGTCAAGATTAGGCATCTGAAGTCTAATTGTTTGAACTTATCGACACTTTATTCTGCTGCCTTGGCATTTACTATGAAGGAAGGCCAATCCTAAAATAGTGTAGAGCCAGTCCACATGCTGATTATAGACAACAAGTTTGATTTGCATATGTCTATAGTCAAAGCATTTGAAGTTTCTAGAGGCATTTTGAGTCTATCACGGCGGAATCGTTCAATAAAACGTTCAGTAGTTTCATTATGTCGTTGTTTGATTTTGATGAGGGCTGACATAGTCATGTCATCTGTTCCCTCATAAAATTGTTCCAGGAATATTTGTTTGAATCTAGAAAAGGATGTTATGCAACCGTCTGGCAAACTGCGGTACCAGTCATAAGCTGTACCAGCTAAGCATCCTACGAATACTCTAGTGAGTAGAGCATCGTTTAGCAGAAGTTGATCAGTTATTACCTCAAAGTGGTTGAGGTACTATCTTGGGGATGTACTGCCATCAAACATCATAATGGTAGAAGGTTTGTATTTGGGTGAAAATTGAACTTCCTTCCACTCTATGGGATAAGGTTGTTTAATCCCAAACTTTTATAAGCCGTCTTTCTGTTTGAAAGCTTCAAATTAAGTAGCAAAAGTTTTACAGCCTTGTTAGCATCTCCCAATGGTTGTGGATCAGTGGACTGATTTGGTATGTTAGGAGGAGGGACTACATGATATACACCACCCCCAGCACCAGACTGACTTGGAGTAGCCTGGATTGGTACTGAAGTAGTATGAGGAGACTGTACCCCTAGACCAATATTGACAGAGCATATGTCATTACAAGTTCTTGGGTTGGAATCAGATTCACAACAGGTGGAACCGTGTGTTGTGCCATGATCACAGCATGCATGCCTATCATCATTTTAGCCATGCTTTTCAAACCGGCCTCTAAGGCAGCAATTCTTTGCTCTTGACTGTTAGAGCTAGATACGTCTCGTTCCTCATTAGTGACATATGTTGTCACTTTTCTGGCCACTGAAAAGGAACTAGTAGAAAAGATGGTCCGCTCAGAACTTTTACTGTCAGCATCCAAGTCATATAAGGAACTACCCCCAGGACAAAGGATAGAAAGGTTCCTTTTACTAAGGAAATCTTGGTCAGAGTCAGGAAGATTCCTTTGATCGATCGATTCTTGGTCAAAGGGAATATTCTTTTGACCGATTGTATCTTGGTCAGAAGAAAGATTCCTTTGACTGATTGTATCTCGGTCAGAAAAAAGATTCCTTTGACTGATTGTATCTTGGCTTCTTGATCTGGTGTGTCAGTAGACCCCTTCACCGGAATCACGGATCCGATCCAAGCATTGTTGACTAGGGTTACGGGATGCGTTACGTCTCGGACCCTTTCCACCTCTATTGCTTTGGGAGGTCATGTTGACAGAAGTGTACAATAACTCATCTTCGTCCATTATCACTGGTTCAGGAGTCTGTGCATAGTTCAAACGGTCAAAGACATACCGCTTAGCTGACTGGAAGCAACATTTGATGACTACCTCGTGGTGATAATTACAGTGATGTTCTTATTATAGAGCTACAAGTGGATGAGACGGCCTTACAATTTTCTGCTTCTGTACAAGAAGTTCAAGGAGATCGATTATAATGACAGGACAAGAAGAAGTCGGAGGGATGTATTCCTTATTGACATTGGAAATATGATTCCGGTTCTTGAGATGTCTTGTACCCTGAGTGTACAAGGAGGTGTTGAGTTGATTGGCATAGGTAAGAGGATTCTTGACTTCAGGAGGCTTCTTCTGGCACAAGTTGGCTGTTGGCGCAGACTGTGGCTGGCGAACATTATGACTTGCTAAAGTTGCTCCTGACAGGTGCCTGTTAAGATGGGCGCACAAGTCAGATAGGTTCGCCACTTGTGTGTCTTTTTGAGAAACTAGCAGCTTTCCTTGTATGAACCTTGAGATGCGCAGGGTTGGCAGATCCTGACTTAAATTCTTGGGAGTGGGCAGAATGCCAATTTGTGCTGAGCACCCTGTTCCTGTGCGCTTATCATAGCACAACCGGGTAGCAAAAAGTTTATTCTAAACAAAACTTACTTTTTCGCCAAAGATTTGATTATCTCTGTCAAGATGAGTAGAGTTTTTACCCAAAAGAGCTTTTGTATTGATTGGCGCGAGGGCGCAACCAGAAGTATTTTTTGTCGAGTCAAGGACCGGAGAAGAATGAGGAAAGGCCAAAGGGCGCTTCCCTTTATTCTGCACCAGGGCAGAAATATGTGTACTCCCAACAAGTTTCAGACTTGGGGTGGAAGAGGGAGTAGCTAAAAAGCGTTTTCCCTTATTCTGCGCTAGGGCAGGAATAGGCGCAGCTTGCATAGAATGAGAAAAGGCCAAAGGGCGCTTTCCTTTATTCTATTTAGTAGCCTCACTTGACAGGCTCGTCTCTGAGTTTAGAACTGGTGAAGAAGAGGGAGTAGCCAAAGGGCATTCCTTTTTATTTTGTGCCAGAGAGGTAACAGGCGCAGGTTGTACAAAAGCAGTGATTGGTGTTGCTGAGGACTTGGGAGTCCATATGGCACGCACTTTGTTCTTGGTAGCCACAGTGGTACGCCTAACACCCCCAACACTAATCATAGCATCGTAGGCTGTTTGGTCAACTTGCATGACCAAGGTCTTCTGCGTCTTGTCGATCGACGCGGTATCACATTGAGTTGTCACTTTCTCATCGGAGAAGAAAGTCATCCCCAGCAGAGTCGCCATTTTGTTTGCAAAAACAAAAGTTTGATTTCTACAAACTAAGAAAGAAATAAAGTACAAAAGTACAACGATTTCTAAGGAAGTACAACTATAGGAATCTGATCAGAAGACGATCACTTTATCCCTTGGACGATGTGATATTGAAGACACAAGACTTTGGAGAATGCAACAACACTTTAGTAAGAGATTATGATCATTAGTGATACTTTAGAACTGATTTAAAACTGTATTTATATAGTTCTAAAATAACTGTCAAGTAGTTATTCTGAATGGCACGCATCTCTGAGTTGCGCGCCTCCTGTCCAGTTGCATGAGCGGTTACTTTAATTGCTAGTGACGCATGGCATCTTGTTGATGAGATGCACGTGGTCATGGGCAATGTAGTGAACACATTCTTCGAGATTAGTGGCATGCGTGCCACGTCATCTTGCTTCCTGATAGAAATTGACTAAGTAGCGCCAGGTTGATAGGTGACGCCTGGCGCAACCTGATTACTGGCGCCCCTCAATTAATCTGTCTGTTCAATCCTCACTACTTTTTTCGCACCTGTTGATGACTAGTGCGACTTTGTCTGTCTGCATTAATTGCAACTGACATAATCTTCTCAAGTGCCGCACTCTCCGAGATTCGAAGAGATATTCTTCGACTTTCGAGCTGTCAGTAATGATGGCTTACGTTACAACTTCTCGAGGTAGCTTGCCACGTGACCCTCGTGCACCCTAACATAGGCGCAACCTGTGTGTCGTGCCACCTAGTTGCCAAGCGCTACTTGATTCTGGCACCTTCTGATGAGTGGCGTCCCTTTATTTTTGAGCTCCTACAGTATCTAAAGGTGTACGTACATGTTCTTTAAATAAAATTATTGATATTACAGCTAATGTAGCCTTCATATCGCAAGTAGAACCTAAAACCGTAGCAGATGCTTTTGTTGATAATTTTTGGATTGATGCCATACAAGGGGAATTTAATCAATTTGAGATAAACCATGTTTGGGAACTCATTCCTAAATCTATTGGTCAATCGATAATTGGTACCAAATAGGTGTTCCGAAATAAACTGAGTGAGGATGGGCAAGTACTACGCAACAAAGCACATCTAGTTGCACAAGGTTATAATCAAGAAGAAGGTATTGATTATGACGAGACATATGCTCATGTTGCTAGATTAAAAGCTATCCGCATGTTTTGTGCATTTGCATATTTTCATGATTTTAAATTATTTTAAATGGACGTAAAAAGTGTATTTTTAAACGGATACTTGAAAGAATAAGTTTTTGTGAAACAACCCCCTGGTTTTGAAGATTTTAAAAAACCGATCACGTCTTCAAACTTAGAAAAGCACTCTATGGACTCGTGCTTGGTATGAATGCCTAAGTGTCTTTCTACTTGAAAATGGTTTTTCAAAAGAAAGAGTTGATACTACTTTGTTTATCAAGTCTTTAGATGATGATATTCTACTTGTGCAAATATATGTCGATGACATCATTTTTGGTTCTACTAACGAAAAACTATGTCAACAATTTTCTAAGTATATACCGAGTGAGTTTGAGATGAGTATGATGGTAGAGCTGGACTACTTCATAGGACTTCAGATCAAACAATACTCACAGGGAACATTCATCAACCAAGATAAGTATATGATTTCGACAACGTAAAGCCTAGAGGAACTCCAATGGCTACATTTACCAAGCTTGACATTGATGAAAGTGGAAAATTAGTCGACTAGTGTAAGTATCAATATATGATTGGTAGTTTATTATATTTAACTGCTAGTCGCTCTGATATTAGTTTAGTGTTTGTATTTGTGCTAGACATCAAGCTAATCCTAAGGAATCACACTTATGCGTCGTTAAGCGTATCTTTTGATACCTTAAGCGAACTTGTATAGTCGGCTTGTGGTATCCCAAAACCAAATCTTTTGACCTAATAAGTTATTCAGATGCGGATTTTGTAGGATGCAAAGTAGATCATAAAAGTACCAGCGGTACGTGTCATTTTCTAGATAAAACTTTAGTCTCCTGGTTTAGCAAGAGGTAAAATTTTGTAGCACTATCAATGACTGAGGCTGAGTATATCGCCGCAGGACGATGTTGTGCTCAAGTTTTGTGGATGAAGCAAACTCTAGAAGACTACAATCTGTACTACACGAAGATTCCCATTTATTGTGATAACACTAGCACGATTAACCTGACTAAGAACCATGTATGTCACTCATGCACAAAGCACATAGAGATTCGTTATCACTTTTTACGTGATCACCAACAATACGGGGATATTTGCTTAGATTTTATTGACACAGATCATCAACTAGCAGATATTTTCACAAAACTACTGGCTGAAGACCGCTTTAACTATCTGCGTCGAAAGCTCAACATACTTAAATTTTCGGACTCATGATGCATTATGATTAAAACTCTTATAACTTAAAACTTTGAAATTTATTAATAGAAGTTATTTTGGTACAAGCCAAAAGGGCCCTTCTGTCATACAGGTGTAAATAGCCTGAAGCGACACGGTGTACTAGACTTTGAACTACTGCTAACTGGGATCCGGCCCCTACAGTTAATCCAAAATAATGAACATTATTAAATAAAGAAGTTTAAAAGTTATCAAGTGCATTTATCATTCAATATGCATTAATGAAAAGGAAATCCAAGTGGCCAAACTCGGACAGAACTCGGACCGAGTTCAGACCGAGTTTGGTTAATGTCGTTGTGGATTTCCAAAACAGCAGTCGGCCATATCCCTTTATAAACCCCTCCATACTCCTTCTTTTTCTTCATTCCTCCACCGAAAACTATTCAAAACCTAGTTTTTCATCTTCCAAGTTCTTCTTCTCCTTCAACCTAAGACCTAAGAAGCTCGGAAGGTAACTCCCTCCTCCTATTCTCCACTATCTTTAAGGTATCTATCTTCTCTTTCTCTCTTATTTTCTATGGCTCCTAAGCTCCACAAGAGGAAGAAAGTTGCTTCCCAAGCAGGTTCATCTTCAACTTTGGAGTATGAACCTGTTAGCATTTTCAGTCCCGCTCGCCTACTGACGACGAGGATCATGATTCTACATTCTTTTCTTCTGCAGAATATTTAATTTCTTGGTTTAACTCTTTTCATGGTAGAGACATTTGTCCATGATGCTTTGTAAATTTTACTATATTTTTGGAATACGCTCCTATTTTTGAAAGACTTTCTCTCCGTGACTTCTTTGAAACTGCTGACAACATATATGACAATGTTGTCCGTATGTTCTATTGTAATATGCAAGTTAAGGACAACGGTAACATTTATTCTTGTGTCGGTGGTCATGAGATTGAATTCAAGTCGACCGACATTAGTGAATACTTTCACATGCCGGATGTCGGCGAGACTTGGTTGATATTCATCATGTTCAATTCCCGGAAGGTGTTACCCTTGATTCTTTCAAGGCAGCTATGTGTCACCCTAGACCATTTCCTCACAACGGTAGGGTGTACTCAAAGCACCTTAATCAAAATTTATATGAATTATATCGCTTTAATTTCTCCGCTTTGCCTTCCAAAATGGGATCTTCTGATGAGATCACATTTTATAAGTTGTCCGTAATGTATCATCTGTATTTCGGTGTTTCATTTTCTGTTCCCAAGACCTTTATAGCTTGGATGATCAGTTGTAGGCGTCCGGGACGTAACCTTTTATACCCCATGCAGCTAGCAGCTATCTTTAGAAGATTTGGAATCAATCTTGACTTGTGTCCCTATTCTTCCACATTGTCACGACCCGTATCCAGTGTAAGGGCACGAGAAGGGAGTACGTCCAGCCTACGCCGCAGTGTTGGCAGTAAAACATTGTCCTAGGTCACAACATCTAATAATATATAACTGTACCTGTACAATGATATACTTTCTAAAATGAGGAAAACATAGAAGGTACAACTCAATCACAGAACCTAAGATGGAAATAAAGGGATAAAAAGATGGATAATAATCTCAATAGAGAACTACAACTGAAAGTTAATAAGTTTGGATATTTAAACAACATCAAAATCCAAATAACTGAAGTACATCTCAAAGACAAAATATCTAAATAAAGATAACTAGTCTAGCAGTCCAATCTAGACAATGGGCAAGTCCACAGCAATTGTTGGATCCTCCTGAGGGCCCAAGCCACCGGTGTCATCTAAGCCAGCTCCATAGTAAGTAGGACAGAACTCCTCCCCATCCTTTATAATATTTTCAATAGGTCCAATCAGGACAGGAACAAATACATATCTCTCATACAGTTCATAACATGACAGGAAATGTAAAGCATGCTATAGAATAAAGTACATGAAAACTGTAAGAATAAACATGAAAAAGAAGAGAAAAATTGATAACAAGAAATATTTAGGTATGGTAATAGAGAACTGTAAGTGACTAGTGATTTAGAGTACAAGATAGACATGTGAACGACTTGATTTGTACATGATTACACTATAGAGTTTGTACATGATTACACCACTTTGGAATTGTTCACATGACCACTTCTACTCCTCCGTACCCCAATCAATATACAAGGATCTAGACAAGTTATGTTATTGTACATGAAATTTTATACATGAAGCTCATGAGATCATGAGAGTACATGAGAGTACACGAGAGCACATGAGTGTACATGAATAATAAGAGTCCATGAAATACATGATGTTCGTGGAAAGCACATAACATGATGTATCTGATGCACCCGAGGGGGATAACATCTCATGTAAAGATCCATATAATACTAATCCATGATAACATCGTGTCAGCATCAAGTAAGTTAGTATATAACAAGAATATAATTCCTAACAAGTATAAAACGGCCAGAGAATGTACTCGCCTGATATCCTGAATGTCTGATGAGAATATGAGTCCGAACTGGAGTATCTGAGTCCTATTAAGAGCAACCACATGTGACAAAGTGTCCAACATGAATTTAGAGAAATTTACAATGCATTCTAAATGATTTTAGGTCATTCTGGGTCAAAGTCAACCCTTGGTCAACTCTGGTCAACCTTGGTCAACCATTCTGGTCAACTAGGTCAACCCTAAGTCAACTAGTACACTATTCCAAGTTTAGGTCAAACTTGAGTTATCTAGTCATTTTAAGTCCATTTGGGTCAAGTTTAGATCAAGTTTGACCCAAAGTTGACTTTTGTCAACTTGGTCAACTTGCTAGTCGACTATGCCAAATTAGGCCTATTGGGTCAATTCTAAACTAACTCACCAACCATAGGCTAATATCCTATATCAAAATCAAATATATTCATTCAATTCAATATAATATATATATATATATATATATATATATATATATATATATATATATATATATATATATATATATATATATATATAAATAGAACACTAGATTTTATTGATATTCATGATGAGTCCCAACTCAGGTTACAAAAGTCATTACATTGCATATTACTGCAGATCAACAGGAATGGGAGCATGTGTACATCGAGACATAACCTTCCTAATTTGCCTTTTCACTTCAAAACTCAGTTGCTGTTCATCATAAGCATAGCCTTCATACCTCCACTTATTCCTATTTTTCCACAAGACCCAGCAGATAGCGACAGCAATAATTTGTTTAACATGTTTGTTTCTCTTAGTCCACATCAATTTAAGTCACATAAGAATTGGGCAGGTTCTTCTCGACACTTGTAGGATGGAAGTGAATCTCCTCCAGATTGTATCAGCAAGCATTCCTTCTGATAGAACGTGACTACAAGTCTCAGCATCAGGGATCGTGCAACAATGGCATGATGAAGCCAAATGAAAACCCAGTTTTTGAATTATATCATCAGTAGGAAGCTTAAGCCAAAGAATATGCCACAGCAAGATTGACCATTTAGCAGGGATACAAGAGTTCCATATATGTTTGAACCTAGGATCAATAGCTTGATGTTGTCTAACACTGTCCCAGGCAGAAGTAATAGAAAACATCATTGATCTCCCTGGAGTCCAAATAAAGTTTTCCAGCCCCTCCTGAGTAATCACACTGTCAATGTGATCATCCCCCAAATCCCTACCCTGTAGGATACGCTTCCAAATATGAGATGATAACTGAGGCAAATGAGCTTGTGAAGGATGGATACCAGGAAAATATTTGGCTTTCATAAATGTGACCCATAATGGCTTTGTAGTCTGGACTTTCCACCATAGCTTTACAGTAAGAGCATTCAACACATCTTGTAATCTCCTGATACCTAGGCCTCCTTCCTGTCTGAGAGCTGCAACTCTCGACCATGCCATCCACGTACGCTTTTCATGACCATTTTTGGATCCCCAAAGGAAACTCTGAAACATGTCCTCAATTCGCTTGATAACACTTGTTGGTGGATTGTAAGCCGCAAGAGTGTATACTGGGATTGAAGTAAGAACTGATTTGATGAGAACTAGTCTCCCTCCCATAGACATAGTTTTATTGTGCCAGCCACTAATCTTGTGCCTAATTTTAGTGACCAACTCGTCAAACATTGCCGCATTCCTCACTCCCGCAGTCATAGGAGCCCCAAGATATGTCATAGGCAATTGATTAACATTAAAGCCAAAAGCAGATTGTATTTCATCAACTCTACTATGTGATATGCTCTGGGACAGGTAGATACCTGACTTCTCAACATTGATCTGCTGCCCGGAAGCTAATTCATACTTCCTCAAAATGTCCATAAGCTTTTGAAAAGATTTCTTATCCCCTCCTGAGAATAGAATGACATCATCTGCATAAGCAAGGTGTGTTATGACTGGACATCCACTAGGAGAATAATAAGGGATGAACGCAGAGCTATGTCTAAGGTTGTTAAGATTGCAACTTAGACTTTCCGCAGCAATAACAAATAGTAATGGTGATATTGGATCTCCCTGTCGCAGTCCACATAAACTCTTGAAAAAACCTGATGCATTCCTATTAATCAACGTAGAGAACCAAACATTATCCAAGAGATAAAGAATCATATTCAACTAAGTATTGCAGAATCCCATCTTGCGCAGAACCTTGAGTAGGAAAGCCCAATGAACTCTATCATATACCTTGCTCATGTCTAACTTTATAGCAGCATTTCCTCCCTAATGTTTGTGATGAAGCATGCTTATCATCTCCTGAGCCATGACCACATTGTCAACAATTTCCCTCCCCTTAATAAAACTACTTTGTTCTGGTGATATCAACTTTGGGAGAAGAGGAGCCAACCTTCTAGCAAGGATCTTAGAGAAAAGTTTGTTGATGAAATTACAAAGACTTATAGGCCGATAGTCTTTGATTGATTTGGGATCTTGTATCTTAGGAATAGGGAGCAGATGTGTGCTGGTGATAGACCGAGATAGAGCAAAACCATCAAAAAACAAATGTACTGCTTCCAAAATGTCATTGCCAATGATATCCCATGCTGCTCTGAAGAATCTACCAGTAAAGCCATCAGGACCTGGGGCGCTATCCTGATCAACACTTTTAAGTGTATCTACTAGTTCCACCATATCAGATTTAGCAGTGAGCTGGATATTATCTTCATTCACAATAGATATCGGGACAGCATCAAGAAAACCAGATTGATGATCTAAAGGAGCAGGTATGAAGAGCTTACTATAGAAATCATTCGCTTTAGTCTGAATTTCCTGTAGAGTATTGACTGTATTGCCATCCTCCTTCATAAGCCCATGAATAAGGAGTCTATTCCTTTTAGATGAAACACAGAAATGAAAGAATTTTGTATTCTTATCCCCCTCTCGATCCCATTTAAGTATAGCCTTTTGTCGCCAAAAGGATTCTTCATAACTTAACCTTTGCTTCAGCATAGCCTTGGCCTTCATCAATTCCTCCCTGTTAGAGCCCTCCTCCTCATACACCAATTCTGCAGCAAGGACTTTGTCTTCGGCAACTTTAACTTCCTGGAAGATATCCCCAAATGTCTTATGGCTCCAAGAGGATAGAGCCTTTCTAACAGCAGCTAGCCGTAAACCAATTATCACCAAACTGTTATCATGATAAGTAGACCTCCATGCATCAGAAACAATCGGGAGAAAATCTTCATGAGTAGTCCAAAAATTTAAAAATCTGAAAAGCTTCTTGTCAGAATCACATTTGCTCTTAATAGTGATAAGAATTGGGCAATTATCCGATTCTGATCGATTGAGATGGATACAACTAGATAGAGGAGCCCAGTCCTGCCACTCACTATCCAAAAGCCATATGTCCAAGCGAGATCCTTGTCGATGAGGTCCATCAGAACTCTTAACCCAAGTGTAGCAGCTTCCCGAATATGGGAGGGCCTGAAGACCCGCACCCAGTTGAAAGTTAAGGAATTCATTCATGCCCACTCTGCAAACAGGACCCCCTCCGAACTTCTCCTCAACTGAAGCAATGACATTGAAATCTCCTCCAACCATCCAAGGAAGGCCAATTTGGGATTGAATGAGAGCCAATTTATCCCAAAGCTCAAGCCTACCTTCCTTTTTATTATGACCATGCACCACTGTAATCAGAGATCGAAATGGAACAATAGAGCCCGACATGATCGCACTGATAGACTGATCATGAGAATCCACTTCCTCAATACTAATCTCCTGACGCGCCATGATCCATATGTTGCCCTTGAAATTAGAAATTGAAGTTTGGAAACCAAGTTTAAGCTGGAAAGAATATATTTGTTGTGTGGACACTTTCGGCTCAATGATGGCCAATAGCATAACCTTGCGTACTCGACACAAAGATTTCAATCTTTTACAAGTCATCTTGTCTGCTATCCCTCTAACATTCCATATCAAAATGTTAAACATTATTGGATGATGGAGGAGGTTGAGTTGATGGACCTTTTGAAGTTGATCTTGTGTATCTCGGTTCGCTTGGTTTAGTATAAATCCTCTTCTTGCCCCTGCTCTTTCGCAATTTGACCAGCTGCGCTTGTTGTTCTTTATTCCTTTCCTCCTCATCTACAATGTCAGCCCAATTCTTTTGAATTTCACTTTCTTCCGGAGCGGACTGCTCTGATGTAGTATCCTCTGCTTCAACGTCTGTTGTTTGCTCAGCTTCATTGGTTGAGTGTTCTCTGTCACCATCAGAAGTAGATTGCCGGACCAAAGGAGGATCAATGGCTTGCTGACCATCAGTCCTAATCTGGGATGTGATCGGGGGATCAAATGTCTGTGCTCCATCGGAGATTATGTTACCGTCATTAAGAAAAGATCCTGCATTTTCCACTGTCTCCAAGACATCAGCACCCTTACCCATGGACGAGCCAGGGATATCATGATTATGGGCGTCATTACTAGGCTCATTAATAGGCTCCATGGTGTGTTCCTCCTCCTGAATTAATAGTGTCTTCCCTTTATCCTGATTGGGTTTAGTGGGGCCCTCCACTTTGTTATTGGCCAGCTTCTCTTTCTGAGTCTTACAAATCTCTTTAGAATGGCCTTGATGGAAGCATGTTGTACAGTACTTCGGAGAATGTTCATATTCAACTGACTGGGCAAAAGTACAACCATGTGGTAAACTGATACGTACTTGTTTAGGCAATTGTTTACTAGAGTCAACTTCAATGAAAACTCTCGCCATACTCGGACGTGTGAGATATTTTGTAGCTTTATCTAGTCATAGTGGCGTGCCAATGCCCATGGCAATGGAGAACAGAGCATTCTTAGCAAAAAATTGAATAGGTAGGCCTGGAAAGGAGACCAGACAGGAGATAGAGGAGATTCCTTGGTCGGGGTGAAGTCTTTAGTCCATTTGAATAGACGCATTGGAGCCCTCACTACATACCAGGTATCCCTAGAACGTAGCCTGAGGAAATCGACCTCCAGAGAAGGACGAAGAAGAATATGTTTTGAATCAATGAGACCCACTTTAACAGATCCAGCAAACTTGAACTCCTCAAAAGCTTTACGAATAGCCTCAATGGGAGGCCGTTGATGAGAGAACTTTCCGATCAATGCAAACTTGAATGGATCTGATAGTATCTGTTCGTCCTCCTCCGAGAAAGACACAACAGGCACTCCACGAGACAATGAAGGAGATCTTATTGCGATCGATGGTGGACTGGCTGGGGTTCCCGCCACCACCGATGCAAACGTCGGGTTTGTCATGGCGATAAGACAGATCAGTGGCCAAGTGTAAAACCCCAAATTTTCTACTGTATTTTTAGTGCTGATTTTTTTTTTGTATTTATACATCGCATAGTCGTATTTTACGTCGCGCGGGAATTTACGATTTTCGTATTTTCTCGTCAAGTTCGAATATGTGCGAGTAACATATTTTTAGAAAAAAAATTTATTATCAATGGTGGTTTCAAAATAATATATATAATAATTATTTTTATTAAAAGTAATTTAGCAAGAAGGTATTTCAAAGATTTGATTATTTATGTTTACTACCGAAATTATTTTATCTAAATTATTAAAAATATAGTTTAAATTTATTTTTATACTTAAATATTTATTATGATTTTTGATATTAATTAATTATTATTATTTATAAAAGATATTTTGGAATTTAATGGTGATAATTTAAATGGTAATTTTGAAAACAATATTTTATTCAAATATTTATTTCATATGAGGTACCTGAATTTACATTCATAGATGTAATTCCATTTTCGATGTTATTGATATTAATATTTTATTAATCAAAAAGATAATTACAAATATTTATTTTTCGAAATTATTATTATTGATATTTTTGGAAAATGTATTTCGAAATTTTTGTGGCAATTTAAATCTTGATTTAAATTTATGGATTTATTTAAATAGTTAATTATTTAAAATTTGATTTATTCCATTTGATTTAATTAGATCTAAATTGGATTTGATTTAAATTTAGATTTGATTTCATCGTTTTAATTTAATACATAAGTTATCAAATTGGGTTTTAAATATTCCTAGACTTTATCCAACTGGGAATTTCCACATCCTATAAATAGGCAGGTACTCCTCCAATTTATTATGGATCCTCAACAATTTTTTTTTCCACAAATCTACGTGCATCGTGTCTGTGCCCTACCCATCCATTATATTCTTTTTTTCTACATGTACAATATTTTTCCTATCCGCGTCCGACAGCCCCGGACGTCAACTCACTCCGTGTCTCGCAGGACACAAACCCCCGACACAATACCAAACCCCCTAACCTAACCCATTCCTTCTCCCTGTCCAGAACCCCGTCCCGACCTCGCTACCCCGGCCATCCACCGCAGTAGCCATCCCTAGCCACCAGCAAGTAATTCTCCCAAACTCCTCGGCATCTCCGTCGGATCCCAGCGCCCCACCTCCGACTTCACCTCCGACACCACCCGCTGCCACCACCATCGTCTCGACCATCGTCAACACCACCGACCCTCACCGCCATAGGAAAAGAAAGGAAAAAAATTAAAACCCTAAAAACTCACCGTCGAGTTCGCCGCCTCCATCCGCCGGCCGTGCCCAGCCGCTGCCTGGCGCATCGACCACTGTTGCCGACCTCCCTTCCCCAATGAGGAACCATCACGACCGCCCTAAACCCGTCGCCGCCCCTGGCGATTCGCAACCGCCGCCCGAACTCCCGCTTCTCCCTTCTCCTCCCGCTCGAGCCCTAGCTCGGAGCAGCGCCGGCTGTGGCAGCCGCGCGCCGCACAGCCCAGGTTCCCCTTCTCGCCGACCCCCTTCGATTTGCCTCTCCGCGACAGCCTCTTGCTCGGCCGCTTCCCCTCCGCCGAGAAGCCCCGCCTGAGCCTCTTCCTCCGCCGTTCTCCTCCCTTCGCCTGGCCGCGAGCTCCGTCGGAACAAAACCCCTCCGGCATCACGCCCTCACCGCCGACGACGAGCAGCTCCCCGTTCCGAGATTTCCGCCTGCTCGCCGAGTCTCTCACCGCCGTGGCATGGTCGCCCGGCCTCCTCTCCATGGGCGCGCCACTCCGCGACCGCCCCGCTCCGGAGCAGCCGTCGCCATTGGTAAACCTCCCAAAACCCACTTTCTCTCTCTCTCACCACTTTTGTGTTTTTGTTTGGAAGCAATCCCGACTCTTGTTACCACTGCTAGGAACAACATATGATATTTTCAGTATATTAT